>VMKM01001008.1:0-195891 GCA_008360985.2 Macquaria ambigua | reverse complement strand
AGAACAGGGGAATGTGGAGTATGAAAGACCTGGACATTTACCAGGAAGGGAGGGTCTAACAAATGACGTTGCATAATGGGAATTTGGGAACTGTAGGATCCAGTGTTTTTGGATTACCCATACTAGGGACTAAAAGTCAGGATATTTCTGCATCTGCTGCATCAATTTTGACCATTATTTTTTAATGCCACTCTTGTGCACTTTGTGGAATACTAAATCACTGGAGTACCCCTTAAGATAAGTTTTTTAACCAATGCGACTTCAGTTTCATACATCAACGTGCTGACGGCCACAGGGTCACATTCACAGGGATTTCATGCAGTCATGATATGTTACTTATGTGGTGTCTCTGTTTCAGATCATCCTCTGATAAAATCCATTCTATTAGCTGTGGTCATCGTGCTGGTGATTCTAGGTTGTGTAGCTGTAGCTTTTTATATATGGTATAAGAAGAGAAATACCACAGGTGAGTGACTACTACTTGTTTTCCACTTTTTGTAAGCACAATGAAGGCATCACATAGCACCTCTTTTTTTTTAGGACCAATTTACGAGGATGTGGCGCTGAGGTCACGAGACAAAGGTGACGACAAATATGAGCCGCTGCAGCAGCCACGTGGGGGCCAAAGGGAAGGCGAGTACGACACCCTTCACCCAGAAGCACCGGGCAGAGAGAAGAAAGAGGGTGAATACCAACCACTGAAGAAAGAGGAAATGAAAGAAGGGGTGTACCACACCCTGGGGATGGAGGGGGCAGCAGGAGGAACAGGGGGATACGAAGCACTGAAGAAAGAGGGAATGAAAGAGGGGGTATACCACACCCTGGGGACAGAGGGCGCAGGTGGAGGAGAGGGAGGACACGAAGCAGTAGGGAAGGACAAAGACAAAGAATATGAAATAGTGGATGAAAAGAAGTAAGCAAAGACAGAGGAGCAAAAGACTGAGCCATGAGAGGTAAGATAGGTCTCAGAAGCTCTTATACTGGAGAAAAATAAAACACATTTCCCACAAACCAGCAAAGTCAGGTGATGTCTTGGTCACAATCCTGAAGTTCAAATTCTATGATTAGACAAAAGGTGTTAGTGCTGTATGGGAAATGTAAGTAAAAAGAGCAAAATTACCAAATAACACAAGAGGGTCCTGTATGTTGCATAGCACAGCAACTAACAATTGTTTCGATTACTTATTAATTATATTAATCATGTTAGTTATATGGAATATTCTGCAAATGTAAATTGCAGGTTACCAGAACAGAAAGGTATTTATTTTTTGACACCAACAGTGAAAAAAATACAACAAATGTATTCAATGTGGAAAGTAAACAATACCTTACATTCAGTGAGGCCATAAGGGGAACAAGTGGTAATATATGTTAGTTGATCTTTAGTCATTTGACCAACTGTTCAGCTCTGAAGCTGTCAACTTTTCCAACCCTGATACTCATCATACATATACTCCTACTAACAGCATTACACATTTATTCATTTAACGCACTCAAAGTAGCTTTTTCTAATGTGTAAAGTAAATTGAGTGCTTGATCAAACTTATCACAATCTGCTTTCAGTGATGGATAAAGAGAGAGCAAATTCACTTTTTTTCCAGCAAAAAAAAAAACAAACAAATTTGCTTATGTTTACTTGTAAAATCATATAGTCATTTGCACAGAGATGGAGAATAGTCTCATGATTAGATTTGTGTGTCTTAAAATGTATAACCAACGCTTTTTGCAATGTTCTATTATTTGTGCACATAAGAAATGGCATAGTAGTTTAAAGATTCTGCTTTTGCATTCAAATGTAAAAGCACTTTATATTCCAGTGCATATGCTATCAGATATAAGCTTAATTTGCAGCATAAAGGCAGTACCTTCAGAGTCATTCCTGTTGTATTTTATGTGCTGAATAAACCTATTTTGATTAAATTTGGTTGTTGTTCTTTATTTCATTAGTACAATTACTTAATCACAAAATGTATGTTTAGACGCGATGAACCTCTTTCATTTTCAACCAGTTAATGCCAATGAAGGTTTGAATTCATTACACATACAACCCAGGTGTAATCTCTCTAAATGTCTGTGGAGCAGAGGAGAAAATAAAAGGTCAAACTTGTCGACAAAGCTGGTCTTTTGGCAATATTTAGAAAGGTAGCTTAGGTCAAGACAACAACCAGTGCACTCAGTGCAGAAACAAAACCAGGCCAGTTCAATTTATATATTGAATATTGTTAGTCATGAACAGAAACCTACCCATCACTGTCTTTCCATACACAGTAAATAGGACTGGACCCTCTTTTAACATTGTACTTTTGCATCCAAGAGATACTTCCTCTCTTATGAAACTCTGAAATGAGACATATAAGGCAACATTGAGGGCAACATTTTCAAAATGTAAAGCAATGCTCTCTGCCATAAAACAGGTGTTGGTTTGCAGTTTTGAAAACTTTATACATACAGTTTAGTGGATGGCCTTTTTCTAATGGGAAGTAGGCTACATAGTAGTTTATATGGCACTGCCAATATACAACCATACTGCCAACTACAACTTCCTATGTACCAGTACTGGACGATATTTTTTCTGGAAATGAAGTTTGAAAAGGCATGTGGTGTTATAGTCGAGGGCTACGTACCTTTTAATGGAGCAAGTATAGTGTCTCTTGTTTCAAAGTGAGCCTGTCCTTACTTGAAGAGTGTTGTAGGCTTTACTATGGGTTGTTTGTAGCCTTGTTGGCTAGCGGGCTTTTAGCCATGGCCTTTATCACCTCACTGTCTGCCAGTCAGCCACTAATGTGTCCATATTTTAAACCCAGGAGTTTATCTGATGGCTGAAGGTGTTTTGCGGCCACAGAGAGAAGAAATCCATAACAAGAGGAGAGCCAGTATGGACGTGTTTACCGCAGAAATGTAACCGAGGGCAGAGACTCATCTTAAACAGACAAGAACTAGTTTTGTCACGGAATATGACGTTAGAAGATGGCGACTCCAAAATAACCTAATGTTAACCGTCCAACAGCTAGGTCGAGTTATGAGTAACGTTAGCTACATGGCTGAAAAACAGAAGGAAGTCCTAGTAGCCACAATGAAAAACATACTTTGACAAGCGACACAAAGGTGAGTTTTATGTTATTGTTATAGTTATTGTTTGAACTTCTTAAATATTAGACAATTGGGGTTGTGTAATATTTGAACTAAACTGTAAGATACTGTATATTAGGCTATATAGTGGAAATACATCTATAAAAACAACATATTAATCGAATAACTATAATATATTAAAATGTCCAGAAAATACATTTTCAATGCAGAATTTATAAAAAGGTTATGTGCAGCTGTGGCCACAGAGAAAGCCTCATTCCAGCAATGGTTGACTGCCAGATATTAAATTCAATATAGAAAGCTACTGTTGGCCCATTGAATTGACAGTTTGCTCTAATCACACTATTGCTCTCCCTCCCCCCATTCTTCCTGCTCTCTTCTGTCCCTTTCTTTGCTGTGTCCTTTGCCTCTGCACATCTTGCAACATGGTGCAAGTACAAACAAATTGCAAGGAATGTTTTACTGCAGTATTATTGGCAATGAATATCTTTCTCCCTCCCCTTCACACTTGTTCTATTTCGCACATGCAACGCCCTCTAACGGGCTTCGCTATTGGTTTACCCCATCGATGCTTTGCCCTCAATCCTCCCTCTGGGAGTGGATGCGTTCGCCCACACAGTGCAGCCCACAGTGCTTTGTGCTTTTCCTCCCCTGCAGCTAATGATGCTCCACAGGTTCAGGACACAGCCTGGAATATAAATAGTAGTTACCTAAATGTAACTACAGTTCTACAAGTACGTGTGTAGTAACTACAGGCCCAGCTGGCCCCTGTTCTATTCCAGTTGCTGAGTTCAAAAGGGAGATGAACAGTGGGTGCACTGGTGCTTTATAGTGTTTCTACCTCATGAATGGGCAGTGAGGGCAAAGATCTGATTCAGGGTGCCGAGGCGGAGCCTCGATGGGGTAAACCAATAGCGAAGTCTGTTAGAAGGCTATGCACTTACTCATAGAACTGGAGTTACATCCAGGTAACTACTGTTTCTCTCACTGGCAGATGGATGCAGGATAATCCCATTGATTTTAGAGACCAGAGCACAACAGTGAGGGTGAATCCGTCAGTGCTTTTAACTGGCTGAGGAAAACTGGTGAGTCCCTTACTCTGGTGCCATTAAATCTATTTTTCTTCTTCATTTCCATGCTCTTATACTTTAGTTCAGTGATCAATACGCTGTCTAGAGAGGAGTACAGCATTATGGGTAACATGAAACCACCATATCCAAAGGTTTAAAGACCTACATTATTAGTGCCTGAATCAGACATGGAGCAGAGGAGAGTTGGCTCTAACAAGACAAAACAGGGGCTGTAAAAATAATAATAATAAAAGCTGATTAAAACAATACTCAGCTGTAATCATCAATTTTTTTATAGCAAGATAGTTTATGCACCACTTAATACCAAACATTAAAACATGAAAATGGGAGTAAAGCATAAGCATTAACTGCCAATTATATCTATAGTTATTGAGTTATCACCTCTAGGTTTTATTATACAATATTTTCCACATGTACATGATTTTTACATATACAGTTTGAGTTTACAATGCAGAACAAAACATTTAACAATAAAGTAATGAAAAATGACAGTAAAAACCCTAACATTTAATATATGATCTATCAGTGAACTCCACTCAGGGAAACAGCATCACCCAAAGTGATACCATTCCATAATCTAACACAGGGATATTTTTTAATCTTAAACCTTCATTTTGGGGCTAGCTAGATACATTACAACATCTACTAACAAATTGCTCATGTACAGTGAAATGTCATTGTTTTGTTGTCCATTATCAGCCTTTTATTTGTAATTAGTCTTTAGCTTACTGATGATTGACTGAGATCTACGTGATGGCTCTACAGGACTAACGTTCTCATTGTATTTGCACAGTTTTTAATTTTGACATTTTGCCTTGGCTCCGTGTTTTTTTGTGTTGGGGTTCTTAGGTTATATGGTGACAGCAAAGTGCTTTTCTTGATGTTGAACAGCATGAATTGCCTGAACACAACAGTAACATGATAGAATAACATTAGTGAAGCATATATTGCATGTAAAGCATACTGAACAAAATTCAGATGTTGGATTTTGAAGAAAATAGTCTCAAAGAGACTTGATAGAAATAAAAGTGGCTCTAATTTGATAAGGGATTGTTATTACCCTGGAAAATGACATTCCTTCTAGTTCTATACGAGGCATTTTTATTCCCCAGTTTGCCTGCAGGCAGACAGGTTACAGGCCTAGTACATAAAACATTTTTCCATTGCATGAGGAAATCAAAATGCTACATCTAAAAATGTCAGTATGGGCTATTTAGACTTCACAGAAAGCTGTGTACAGTAATATTTGCAGGTGATCAATTACTTTCTCAGTGGATGAGTAAACCAATACTACAGAGCAAGATATTTTGTTGTATTGGCACAAGTAACATGCTTTTTCTTAAAAGTGTGCACATTAAGGACAAGAAGTTAACATTGTTTTTAGGAAAAAAAGCTTTCATAACATTGTGTGAAATGTGGTAGCTGGTGACTTCCCATTTTAACTTCAGTGGAGGTGCGTACTCTGCTGTGTGGACATTCTACAACCTTTCATGAAACTTTTTTAAAACCAGTTAATCAAACTCAATAGGTTTTTTTACCCAACAACAGAAATGCACTTGTGACCAATGTGCGCCTAAAGATTTGTAATTTTGAATGATTCAAATATATGTGAGAGGTATACAAATGAAATCCAAAACATGTCAGATAATATAGAAATGTCTACAATTATTACAATAAATAAAGATCAGAGAAAGCCACACTAGGCCTAAAACACAGCCCTCCTCTAAGAGAGATTGCAGGGAGGCTGATGAGTCCTAAAACACTCTTACTTAGATTGTCTGTCACACAAGGTACACAATTGCAATCATACACAAACACACATCTTACATTTACTAATGTCTTCAACTTCACTCTGGAGTCTCTTTGAATTCAGTTCAGTTATGATAATACAGTCAGACTTGCTGAAAATTGTCCCCTCCCGCACTTAAATCCGCACTTTTGAAGTTCTTCATGCCTTCAGGTGAAACTCCATGCTGTTGGTGTACTGTTTCTGCCTCACTAAAGGCTATGTGCAGAGGATCTGCTGGTTTTATGTTAACTCTCGGTCCCCCTCTCCTCCATAAAGGTAATTATTGGTTCCAGCTGGTTGGACATACTCCTCAGTTTTGTCCCAGTCTGAGACCCAGCCTCCTCCTCCCATGCCTCCGTTGGGATCCGCTCCCTGGTTCATGGCTCCGTAGCCTCCTCCGCCACTTGTGCGATACAGCTCCTCTGTCTCGTTTGCAAGTTCATCCTCATCCAAGATGCCGCATTTCTCATCACTCAGCTGCTCTGGCTCTGCCCAAGCTTGTTTCTCTCCAGATGCAAAGAGGCCTGCAGCACAGAGACCGACAAGATCAGTCCGTAAGTTACAGAGTTTTTGCATATTGTATTGATAACCCAATTTACAGGCAATTGCATGAAGAACAATGCAAAGATTTTTGCATACTTGAACACCCTAATGCTCTGGTTATGGAACTCATTCGAGTGTAAACAGAAATTAAAAGGGGAATATACACACCATAGAATATAACACCTCCATAATGAACAAGCGAGGCGATAAGAAACACACCCTGCCACTCCTCCCGCGTCTATCAAAGTAGGGTGAGAGGAAAAAAAGAGAAAGAGAGTTTATAAGCATGAAAAAAAGTGTGTTTTATTTTTCATTATGACTGAAATCAAAATATTCACACAATAAATCAAACCAATCAAAGAGAGGCTTGCACATGTATTGTGTCCTATAAATGCGCTTACACTACCTTTACTCTGGTCAGTAAAACTTGAAGCTCAAACACCTTACTTAAGATTCAACACATCTTGTGGCTGCATGTGCTGACTTCTGGTGTTTTGAGCTAACTGTAAAAGGAATTAATTTCTCCCTGCATGACTATTAGACATGCAAAATGCTAAAATCTAAAAGAAGTCTTTCTGAGGAAGTGACACCTCTGCTGTTTTAGATAGCTGGAACATTTTCTATGACTTAACTCAGTTGGAGGTGCACTGTGCATGTTTGCTGAATAACCCATGGCAATAACAAAAACACACCTTCAGACAACAAAATAAGAACCGAAATGTTTTAGGGTGTTTTTGACGACATAATGAGGTCTCACCTTATGCTTTGTCATGGCACCAACTATAAGTGGGCAAACCATACCAGACAAAGTGCCCACACCGTTGGAGATACCCATGAGGATACTAGCATAGCGTGGTGCAATGTCCAGGTGGTTGACGTTGAAACCTTACAAGGAAGGATAAATACAATATTAGCACATAAATGATAGGAAATAGTTATATATTCACAAGCCCTACGGATTCTACTTTAATATTTGTGGCCAAAAGGTTTAAAAGAACAAGTAGATGTCCTCTGTAAAAAGTGGGCTTATGGATATTGATAGGGGCAATGTTGATGCGTGAAACAAAATGTGTAAACGAAACAAAAAAAGAATAACAAAATTATGGTTTCACCTGAAATGGCAAAGCCTGAGAAACCCACAGCCAGGACCAGGAATGTAATGGCAACCCCTTTTGTATGAGAGAAGCCCACCACCAGCAGCAGGGTGGCCTCCATCCCAAATCCTGATGCAGATAAGTGAAATAACACAGACACAAACAAAGAATGAGTTTAATGTGTTATGGAAAACATTAAGTCTCACTTATTGATGTACATCAACTGAAGGCCATTCTTCTTCACACTGTTCTCTTCTCCCTTTTTATAAAATGCTTTTGACTGGGCAGTAACTTAAAGTTGTGCCAGTACTGACAGCTTCCCACAAAGTGATATGTGCACTGTATGCTTCTTCATTTCAGTTTGCTATTGATTTCTCTCTGTAGTTCAAAAATAGCCAACAGAGGCAGGGCTGTTTTACCGTGAGTCATCATTTCCCTTATGCAGCAAATGTGTTCTCACCACAGCTGACTATATACTGTAGCTAACCCCATAAATAGCCATTGAGCTACTTCTGACTAAAAGTAGGGTGCTCATATTAAGATCATATTAAGAAAAGGCTGTTGTGCTTGGGCACAGCAAGTCAGCTACATTTCTTGTATACTACATCTATGTGTTCACCTTTCTGCAATTCTGATTTTGCCTTCATTTTGGCCCTTCCTTACCTCCACAGTTCATAAGTTTCCTGACGTTGGTGGTGGTCATGATTTGGTTGGAGCGCAGATAGTCAGCAATCTGGCCACCAATGGGCACGATAATGGTCATGACGAGGTGAGGAAGTGCGGAAACTATGCCCACCTAGATGAGAAAGAAAATTTTATGTAACAGATTTGAGACCTCTAGGGGTCTTTCTATAGCTTTGACTTTCCTCTGCAGTATCATGTTATTGTACATATAGAAACTTTTGTTCCTGGTGCAGTGCTCATAACCCACTGCCCACATCTGGTTTCTGTTACCTTGCTAATCTCGAACCCAAACACCTCCTCAAAGTATGCTGGCTGGCTGATGAGAAGCAAATAGAAAGTCCAGCTTCTGCAGAAATTAGCCACGATGATGGCGTACACTGGCATGGACGTAAAGAAGGCCCTCCATGGTGTGTTGAATTTCTGTAACACAGAAAAATACATTACTTGTAAGGAAATTCTAAAGCCTCTTGTTTCACAAACACAAATGTACAGTTGTTTGAATTAATAACCAACTTTTCCTATTTGAGATTTTCTTTTGAAACAAACAAGCTTCATAAAACAGGACAGTGTGATCAATAGTAGCATGGGTGGAGTAAATTAATAGTTTCACTTGAATGCATGAATGCAGGCAGGCTGATATGGAGTTTCTAAATCTATTTGTGTTGCTCTCATTTTGATAAACTATTATTGGTATTTCAGAATCAGCTCATGATCAAGTTTGACGCCCTCTTAAGCTACACCCAGGCAAACTTCCGTCTTACTCTTACTTTGCTTTGCTTGTTTACCAGCTCTACACTCTTTGTTCAAATCTACTTGCGGTCTTGTCCTTATGTTAACATTTTGCATAAAAAAACAACATAGTGATATTGCAAACTCTTCACATTCTCTTGAAGGAATTGTAAATGACAGGGCAGGCCACAGCAGTACTGGTGACGTCAGCCAATGGGGTGTGATACAGTGTTTGAATCATATAAATCTACTGTATGTACTGACCGTTATTGTTTGTTGGGCCGACACGCCAATGCTTTCCTCAATATATGTTCTTTCCTCCTCGGTGATGGTGGGATGGGCTGCTGGACTTTCATAAGACACCAGGAACCAGAAGCAATACCACATGACCCCAAAACTTCCTGGGGGGAGGGAGGAAGACAGGCAGGCAAGCAGGCAGGGAAAAGAGAAGGAGGAATGTAAGTGTCAAAGCTGGAAAGAAAGGTCAAAAAGAACCAGCTACAAAGGAGACACCTTGTCTCTAGCTGCTGCCTCAGTACAGACTCGGATTACATGTTGAATTCATACATAACGGGGAATTCTTTTTTCTTTCTGTTTCTCATATTTATAGTGCTGGTTTTGCGGTCTTCTTCTCCTTTCAGTTTCAGTATCAGTGTCAGCATCTACTGTTTTACTGTATGTTATGCATAATGACGGGTGTACCTACACAACTATTGAAATCAGCACTTTGATGTTTTTAGTGTTGTCACAAACCAACTGATCACTGTAGGACTCTGTTGTTATGTTTATTATTGCAACATAGTATTTCTAATGTGTAAGTGTAGTTTCCCAAGTTATAATTCAGCCTGAAATAAGTAGCCCCAGTGTAAAGTCTCTACATTTGATTTTATTTACCTCCCGCCTAAAGGTCAAGGGTCTCTTACCGTAGACGTAGAAGACTGATGACCATCCTGAGTACTGGACCAGGATTCCAGCTAATGGCATGGCTATCACAGCACCAGCATAAGAACCTAGAAAAAATAAACATTATGTTTAGGGCTGCAACTAACTAACTAACTAACTAGCTAATTATTTTTATTATCAATTAATCGTACACTTTTAAGTGACTTTTGTCACTTAACTGTTTAGTCTATAACATGTAAAAAAATAACGTCTTCAAATTGCTTGTGTCGTATGACCAATAGTCCAAATGACATAGAAAAGCAGCAACTCGTCACATTTGAGAAGCTGGAACCAACCAATGTTTGTTATTTTTGCTTGAAAAATAGCTGAAACGTTCAATCGATTATCAAAATAGTTGCTTTAAATCACCTAATTGATTAATCGACTAATTGTTTCAGCTCTAATTGTGGCTATATTAAACCAGCAATACATGTCTGTTAAAGTGATAAACATCCATTGTTTAAAGACAGAAACAGGTACAGTGATAATGGGCTCACCACAAAAGGCTGTCGTGGCCAGGCGACTTCTTTCAAGAGGTGGTGCCCATTTTGCCCAAATACCATGACAGGCCGGATATGAAACCCCCTGTAGGATAGGGAAGAAATTACACTATGATAAATGTTCTTAATAAAATGTAAATAGAAATCATTCTCGTTGCCCATTTCTTGTGTTTAAGCGGAAGCTATAGACAAGAGTCAAGCACCTCCACAAGTCCTTGACACACCCTGACAATGATAACACAGCCAAAATGCATCCGTGCTGCTGTAGGGATGAGCATATTCAGGCAAGACGTGGCCACTATAGCAAAGCCAAACACTCTGGAAGAAGAAAGAATAGAAAAAGGAAGAGACATTCAGTATGTGTAAAAGAATGTGCAAGTATCCCTTGCATAACATAAATAGTGGAACAGACCTGTTTGCTGCAAACTTTTGACAGATGAACCCTCCTGGGATTTGGGTTACTATGTATCCCCAGAAGAAGGACCCGTGGATCATTCCCACTGTTTCTGGATCCCAGTCAAACTGAGCTTGCTGTTAAGACACACAGGAAGACAAATACATGAGAAAGAAATATCCGTCTGCACACGTACCACTGACTTATCACCAATATTCCTTCACATCACTCTGCTGTGTCAAACCTTTAACTCTAATGGCTGACCCTACTGATTGTAACACTGACTGACTGTATGATGACCCAATCCTTTTTTGTTTGACCTTTGTAACATTAATAACATTTTGAAAGTTGTCTAAACTTTCATTGTATACTGTAGCATTAAGATTTCCCTTGATTAGACTTAAGGGGCCTAGCTCAAACCATTAAAAAACAGCCCCAGACAAAAATACGCAATAGTGTGTGGTCAGAGGAGTCCACATACTTATTTGGCCTTATAGTGTGAGTTCACCCACCACTTATCTCATACATAATGTAGAGAAAGAACAATATTTATTTTGCCTTGTTGTTGTTGACCTTTTCACATAAGAAAAGGGTAAAGGTAGCACAAACTTAGACCACTGTTCCCACCTCATCCGCCGCCACTCACCACTACGACCTCCTTGTTGTCTCTGAAGATGGTGTGGCTGTTGACCATGCTGACGATGGCCACGCCCAAGTTACATCGGATACCAAAGGAGATGCAGAAGCCAATGCCAGAGAGGATGGCGATGATGTAGCGCCTGGGCAGGCCGAAGCATGTGCAGTCCACCACGGGCACCTCCTTCTCCTCCACCAGCTCCGGCCGGCCCTCTGCTGACAGCTCGATGGTCTCGCCATTTTCCTGCTTCTTCTCAAGAGCTCTGTGAAGAAGGGATTGGACAAAGGGAGCGAATGGAGAATGTAATATGTAAACTACTGTAGAATAGAGACTAAACTGTCTTTAAAGGAAGTGCTAGTGAAACTGTTTTCTTAAGCAGCTGGATTCAATAGTTAAACTTTAATATACCCAAAATCTTTGTATTTCTCTTCTGTCAGCTTGTGATGGTTTGACGTGATTGGCTGGGCTACTTATCAGTTGAAACCTCCCTTTGCAATGTTGTACAGAAACCCTTGCCCTATCAAGATAGCTTGCCACAGAAACAACCTTGACAATACACACCAAAACACTTTGAGAAAACCCCCAAACAGTCAGTGTAATGTTTGCTGATTCATTTCAACTAAACAGCGATTAAAAAAATGTTCAAGTGACAGGAAACAGCTCATCAGTTATTGGGCCTTCAAACTACTTTTATTTTAAAAATAACTTTATTGCAATGTTTCCTTCATTAAATTAATAAATAACAGAAAATAACTAAGAGACATGAACTCAACCAAGTAAACACACTAAAAAGACTTTGTTTAGCTAACTCTTAGATTTCTATATTGTGGATTTCAGTCAGACAGTGAGTCACCTGAGGTTTTCTAAACTCTGCTTGCCACAGTGAAAACAGATCCTGCTCTGTGGGCTTGTAGACTGACAGCTTGGCTTGATAAAAGTGCATTGATCTAGACGTTCAGACAATCTTTCTCGCTGTCAATTTGACTGTTAACTCCAGCATCTTAACAAGAGGCAGTCAGCGCAGTTGTCTGTCAGCCTACCGCCACTGGAGCTTGCTGACATAACTTTGACCTATCCTGTCTTCTCAAGGTGTTAATATGTGCAATTTTTTTTTGATTACAGAGATTCATCTCCTGACTGGACTGGCCGAGAGTGAAGAATACAGAGTAAAAGACAACAGTGTTTACAGGAACTTGTCTCATCCTGGTGCGCCCATGCTCCTCCTCTCCTTCCAAACAAGGTTAACTACTCTTTTTCTGCTCCTGTCTATGTTCATATGGCTTGCTGAGAAACCATGACCTCTGCCAGCCTCCAGTCTAACGGGCATCAAATATGTATCTAAACGCAGCGGATCATCTATTAAACATGGCATGTCAGACTTGAGCACTGCAGGTCCAGAGCACAGAGCCCCTTTTATATTACAGCTTTATTTATTATACATACTTAGGTTTTCATACTTAAAGCTAAAAGCAAATATCCCTATGGCCTTTGTCTGGTAAATGTAATTTACAACCACCGTTGAGAGATACATACAGTACATGAGAGTTGGTTGTGTGGCAAAACATATCAGTGCACTCAGCCCTGCAGCTTTTAGCCAAAATACAACATCCAACAGTGCAGAGCATGAATAAAGCTTGGGCTGGGGGGATGGGGGTGTATTTTATAGACTGCTTTATTTGACAGCTGCTAGTACAGGACTGAAGGAGATAAAACGGACGGGGATCCTGGGCTAAAAATGAACCACATTTTAAGTGTATTATGATTCTTAGCTGGCTGAGCCACTAGGGCGCCATTTCTAGATATTGTTTTCATGTCATCAATATGTGTCGACCAGTCAGAGCCAGCAATAAGTTATAAGGCACGTGCCAAAGGCATAGAAGTAGGAAGTGATAGATAACTTTTTTGGTACATGTGCTGGCTGAGCAGCTTCTATTTGACTGAATGAATATTTTCATAGCATGCATTGAGCATAGCTTAACTGCTGCAATGCAGCTTACAGTAAACTAGCAAACTCCACTGCTATCTTTAAGATTTTGTAACGCATCAGAACTGGAATACCTAATTTTCCTTATTATTATTTTACCAAGATTTTATATCTCAGTATTCTGCCTTCATTAGATGGTTGGAGGTGCAGAGAGAGTGCAGAGATTTAAACTGACACACCCCAAAATCCCTTGTTTGTACAAAAACTTGGTGTCATCCTTAGATGGTGTACAGCGTCTAGACCAATTACATATGACTTGTGACACAAGCTTTACTCCTTTTGTGCATCCTACTTATGTGTAGGCCAACCTTCTAATAAAGAAGGTTTATTTGTTCCTCTGTGTATTCTAACAAACCCTGTCCTAAACCAGGATGTTACTGCTCTATCAAGTCACCAGGGACGAGGACACTCACAATTCTGAAATACCAGGGAAAGAAAAAGATCTTTATGCAACCATTATTGCAGTTTCATAAGATGCACTTCCTGTGGAGGCTTAAAAAATGACATGGATACTAATGTATCGAGTGACAAAAAGACTTGGACTTTATGTTCCTGCCAACAAACCTTTTTTTTATTAAAGCAGTCAGATAGAAATTCCAACAGTAAGCAGACTAGGAAATAACAGCTACGCAATTATGAAACATACATGCTCTATTAGTTACTGTAAGCAGGGGTTCTAACAGTCTCCGACACTGATCAAGTATTAATGATTCTCACTCTTGAATTATTAATATCACTGGCTCTCTTGGACTATTTTTGTCTGAGCGGGCCTCTCTCTTCATTCTTCCTGTCTCTTCTTCATCTTTAACACTGCCTTTTACCGTCAACTCCCCTGACTCATGCACAGTCTCTCACACAATTCACAACATTTCCTTCTTTTTCAACACCAATTTATTTCCCACTATCCAGAGGATGTCCACATGGAGTTTTCTATCTCTGCAATGGCCAGAATGCACATGCCTGTTTCTCACATTTTTTCCTACTGTGTACTGTATCTGCTGCAGTGACTTTTCATGACAGACCCTGAGTTAAAGAAAATCCAGTGTAATCCTTACAAGCTACCTGACCTTCTCTTTGTCTCACTCATCACACCATGAGAAAAGGTCTGGGCGCCTCTGTGAACCAATTTAACTCCATAAGAAAGTGCTCAGTTCTGAATCTTGATGACGTGATAGAAAGCTGAATTCACATGGCCCGTTATGCTAATGGAGTATTCCTGGTTCTCTCTCCTGGTTAATCTCTTAATTCATACGTCAAGGACAAATGTCAGGGCAGTTCAGCAGTTCAGAGTTGAGTCAACAGCTTGGAATCATTGATTGGATAAGAGAGAGTCAAATAACTGCAGATTGTCTGAAAGGTTGAAAAGCTCGTCGTGACACTATGAAGGACCTACTGAACTTAGTCTAGTAACACAAAACATTAGAATTTCAACCGTGGACTGTTACAAGCACTGTAGTCACACGAAATAACTACATTTTGCATCATTTGCATCAGTTAAATACACTGAATTTAAAGAATATGGTTCTGTAGAGCCACTGACAAATAAAATAAAATAAGCGTGCACTAAAAAAAAGGGTACTTGCTCAAATGTCAGTTACATTTGTTCTCTCCTCTGATATTCTGTAGTATAAAGTATTTTAACATGTACATATTTCAACAGTTAAACTGAAGGCAGTTCATTCAGGTAAAGGATACAGAATGAGATTACGCAGTATTTATTTAGAAATATCTAAATAGCCTATAGATTAGACCTGCAATGATAGTCGATTAATCAATTAGTCAATCGACAGAAAATTATTATTAACTATTTTGATAATAGATTAATCATTTAAGTCAGTTTTGAGTTTAAGGTGGACTGCTGGTCGGACAAAACAAGACATTTCATGACATCACCTTGGGATTTAGGAAATGTTGGTGGGCATTTTTAATTGTTTTCTGATGTTATATAGACTAAAACGATGAATCGAGAAATATTATCTAATACAGACAGCTGAATGACAGGAGACTTCTTCAATGAAAATATGCTTCTGTTTTGTCTCACTTATCTTGACAAATAACATCAGGTGGTAATAATAAATATTGTCTATGGCTTAATAGAATATAATAGTTAGATAGACCATAGTTTAGAATAGGGCACAGACAGAACCAAAAAGAAATGAACAGAACTAACAGAACAGAGCTGGTTAGAGTAGAACTAATATCACAAACGAATAGAAAAGAATAGAATGTTTCTAAGCTGTTGAACGGATACAGCTCCATACGTAAAATAAAAAATAAAACAATAGGCCTAAGTCAACACAGCTGATTTTCTCTCTGTGCGCCCGTTAAGTATGTTGCGTGCAGAGAACAGGGCCGGTGCGCGTTACGCACGGCAGCAAGGTACCAAGGGAGCACCTGAGAGCACGTGCGCTCCACGGAAATGAAAGCTTATAGGCCGCTGTGGTCGAGTGGCCTAATCCTGGCTGTGAGATGCCCTGAGGGGGGGGGGGGGACACGATAGCTATCGGGCTACTTAGGGGGAGAGAGAGAGAGGTGGCCAAGGTGTACGGCCTGCAGGGATTTACGTGGGCCGACAGCTTGGAGGAGGAGAAGCTATTTCTGGAGAGGATTTAAGTGTTTAGGCACTACATCAAATCCCGAGAGAAAGAAAGGGGAGTCCAACACCTTTTTGCGTTCAGATATCGATCACTGGCCAGACTCCTGACTGCCTCACACACTTTTTCTCAGCGGGAAAGGTGTGTCCCGCTTTTCTTTCTTTTTTTTTTTGCAGCTTATTGCCAATAGGACTGGTTGTAGAGCTGTGGAAGTTCTCAAAAACTCGCACTTGAATTCTTTGCGCAGGTGTCTTGTGGGTCTAAAATGTCACATGAAGTAAAAAATTACAGATATCCTGCCATGTTCCAACCTCGGCCCACGTCCCCAGTCCATCATCACAAGTTTTACTTCTCTGCTAATATCTAACCCGCACCCCAAAAGCTGTAGCCTTTACTACAGTGAGGGTTAATGAAAGTCTTCCTAAGCCATAACGACAGGTGTGAGAGAATAAAAGGCCGCAGAGAGCGACCTCAGCGGCCTGGTCTACACCAAACACATAGCTACTCTCAGTGACTTTGAAGGAATAAATAGACAACCTTATCAAATACTTTGTGTGGTAGAAACTGAAACACGTCGCTTGATTGCTCAGTCATAAAACCCCAGATAAACCTCCACATAAAGGCTTCTGTAATTTGACAGTTTGACAGCACCGCAGAAAGGAGAAAGAAACGAATCCAGCTATCGATCCAAACGCTTCATCTTACACTGATAGAACAGTTTTGGCCTAAAATGAAACTTAATTCTGTTTATTTGCTCCTCATTGGAGGATATTCAGTTATCATTGGAAGAGACTTTGGTAGACTTATTTCAGGTTTCAGAGCATTTGTGTCAGAAACTTTTTATCAGCTATTGCATGACTGCAGTTGCTTATAAAGTGATACATTATGTACGCCAGTTTCTTCTGTGACAGTTTCAGCAGCCTATACAGGGACAGATGTTGTGCCAGGTCATTCAAGCCCACACTAATCCAGGCCTCTGGACAGCTTGATCTTCAAAGGAGCCGTTTGCTTGTCTTTTAAGACAAATACTCATTAAAATCATGTTTCAGAAACTATAGACTGCCCTCCAGTACCCTAATTTAGCTGCAAAAGATGAACTTTCTTTTTAACATGAGATGGCAATAACGCCCACAGCCGCTTCTGCGTTTCAACATTTTGTGGTTGTAATTTGTCCCAGAGAGATTTTACATACCCGTATATTTTCCCGAGAGTCTTGGCTGCCACGGCCTTAAACCTGTCCGGCCGGATATCCATCCTCACGACTCCAGGATCCGACCAATGTGCAGTCTTTGCGCGCTCCCGATTGAGCGCACAGCCTTCTCCTCTACTCCCTCCGCCCCGTGTTTCTCACTCACACATACAAAAAAATAAAACAACTTGATTTTACTTGGATCACCAGACTCCTTAACCCGCAGTTTCCTGTGCGGCGGAATCTGTAGTCATGAGCGACACTGATTGTCCAGAGATTTAATTTGCTTCAACCGCCTTTATATAAAACCAAACGAACAAACATTGTCAGTCCTACTTTGCCCTTAATATCCAAATGAACTTCTTTACACTCTTTGGTGTCCGTGGAGGTTCACAGCGCGCTGGAGGCAACTTTCGACAGGATTCGTGGCCAAACGGTGTCTCTGGCCGTGGTGCTGAAACCAGATTACTGCTGCCTGCGCGCTAATCTCTCCAAGTGTGTGTAGTGAGTGGAAGGTAGCATGTCACTTCCTTCCCCGCAGCCCGGCGTTTTAAGCACCGACAAGGCTATTCAAGCAGCGGCTATTCTTGGACCGCACAAGCCTTGAATGGAGAGAGTTGGAGTAAACACTGCACTGTCCGATCGAAGCATATTAACAGAGTTCAGGTATTTGTAACACGGGAGGGGCAGGCAGGCTGCTCCCAGGACGCTTTAATGATTCTGGGTTGGACTGCCGACTATTTGCACTTTCATGACCAGAGATTCTTTTTTTTTTTTTTTAAGGACTATAGATCCATGGTAAAGGCTATGTAAGTCGAAGAGGAAAAGAAAAAAGAACAATCTGATCTATAAAACGATAAGACAGGTTCCAGGTTCTACTTTGCTGTGCGCTCCTCTCAGCTATTCGCCCTGTGCGTCATACCAACAGTGGCAGGGCTGCCATAACGCATCAATACTGCAACTCCTTTCATATGTGTGTGAAAAGTGCTTAATACTTTGAATTTATAACAGTGATTTGGGACATGTGACTTATGCTAAAATAGCTCAATAAAAAATTATAGCAAACGGTGAACTGCTTTCTCTGGTTGTCTTTGCAGATTTTAGAATGAAGCAAATGATAGATAACTAATATATATTGTATATTAGTGATGTGCCATCTATCAAGAACAGTTTAAAAGACAAGCACATGTTTTTTTATTCTGATAGCTGAGGTCCTATGGTGTAGCTGAGTCTGGAAAAAAGTCAAATAAAACAAACAGGTAAAAGGCCTTTTTCACTGAAGACATCTTAACATGTCAGAGTAGGAATTAAAATGAATAATGTCTGAATTCCATTTAGCTGCTTCAGTTTCAGTGTCCTGATATTGTGCATGCTGGCTCACCGTCACACTGTCATGGCTTACTAAGACACTTAAATAGCATGGTGCCATCGTTACTGCTGTGACAAGTCAAAATGTCTGCAATGAAAAAGGGCCTGTAGCCACTGAACTGTTGATTTGATGAAAATGCCTTCAATTTAGCTTGGTATTTCTTCATCATGTAGCCTCACAGTCACTGTCCAAACCAGTGAGAGGGCGGGGAAAGCCAGAAATATGAAGCAATGTTTCAGACATATATTGGTATGTTTTGTTAAATTATGTCAGTAACATTATTTTTGACAACATGGGCGTCTATCTAAAGAGGCACAAACACAAATCTAAGATACTTTTTGATAACACCCGCTTGCTGTAATTTTCCGATAAAACAATTACTTTCAACCTAAAAACAAATATCTTTATTTCAATCTGGGATTTTGCATTTTGCCTTAAGGTACACACGGTAAATCAAGATTTGCCTTTTGACTGTGTGTTTTGCTTAACTAATCAGTTACACCCATTGCCATTAAAGATCATGGCAAAAATAGTTCAATGTCACTTAATTATGGGAATGTAATTATTGAGCATAAAAAGTAGAAATGAGCCAGACAACATTTGACTGAAAGGATGGATGGTATTAGATAAGGTGCAGGAAAGACCTAGTTTATTGTAGCTGTACAAACATACGGCACAAGTGACTACAGTTCATACATGTGGTTGCGATGCACAGGCAAATGTTTAGGGCAGATTTGGTGGTGGTTATAGGCAGTGAAAGGGCAACAGGTCATGAGGTTCACAATGGTAACTAGATCAGACACTTCTGTTATGACATCAGTTCAATCAGAGGACTCTCTCAAAACTTTGATGTGTGTAGATAGTGGAAAACAACATGCACATTCAACTAAATAACTTCTTTACTGCCATTCAAAAGGTTTACATCGCTAACTAAGCATTCGATATCAGATACAGCTCTTCTCCAGATCCTTGGCTGATATAGTTCTCAGAGATTGAGAGGAGAGGAAGAGGGGAGGGAAGGGCATGGCAGAGGGAGGAGGGGACAGGCTGGGTGGCACAGAGATGATGGATGGAGTGTCCGAGAGCGAGCCATAACCAGCTCTCCGCACATCTGCTGCACTGGAGCCAGCAGAGGCGTGGAAAAACACGGGGGGAGGGTCCATAGGGTCTGTGGTTAAATCTATGGACAGAGATATGAAAAACTTCACTTGAAATGTGTAGATATTTCCTGTAAATTAGCTCACGTGATAGAGGATGTGACACCATTAAGTTGCACTCAACCGCAGGAAAAAAAACATTATGATCAGTCATGTTTCTGTACCTATATTTAACATCTGTATACAGACATTTGCTGTTGTATTTCTACTGTTAAAGCTGCACCATGCAACATCATTTATTAGTGGCAGCAAGCAGGAAGTGCTTCAGTACCAAGAAGTCATGTTGCACAGCGCCAATAAACACAACATAGCATGCTCATGTTTAATAACCCAGCCGGCCTGTGATGCTTTACAACAAATGATCCCCAAGAGAGGAGAGAGGAAAAAGATCCGATGTTTTCTCTGGGTGGAAGTCTCTCTCTGTGTCTGCTGATGAGGAGACGGTTTCTATTTCAATCTTTAGCCTCATTTTGTCACTCTGTGAGACATGCTTGTAGTTATCAGTTTTGTTTCACTTGACAGTGTTGTCTGTTGTAGTGCCGCTTTGTAGTGTAGGCAGATAAGATATGTGTATTTTTACATGGACAAAAAAAAATATATGGGCATACAAAAGTCATGCCCATACAGGTTTCTGAGAGTCCCTGCAGGCCATGCAATTTTTACAGCTGAAGTTTCCTCAAATGTGAATCTGAAAGAGGCTCAAACTCAATAACAATCTAAGAAATACTCTACCTGAGTCATCATTAAGCTGGGTGTGCAGGTACTGGTGTTTAGTGTAGAACTTGTTGTAGATACAGTAGACTGCAGCCATCAGAGCGAAGGTTCCCATGGCCGCAGCAATGAACAGACCCACTTTGGCATTATCTTTGTCTACGTGGGCGTCTGTGGAGGCACAAACACATGACAAAGACCATCAGAGTTTCACACACAAATCCTGTTCAGAATAAGAAACAGTTAAGCTCCGAGTCTGTGTGGAGCATCTTTGTTATTTAGCCACATGCTGCCTCTCTGATATTAACATTGTGCACGTTGGATATGAATGTTTGCAGCTCTACTGAACATTTCTTTGAGCTACACTTACACGTCCGCATTGTATTTAAATGAGTGGTTTCCTCTTTTCTGAGCAGGTCCCGTATGTGTGGTGGAGGAGGAGGCGCTGCCGGGGCCTGATGGGCATTGATGTCCTGCTCAGACTGCAGGGTGCTCTGGGAGCTGCTCAGTGGAAACACCAGCAGCAGGAAGAGAGCTGCCAGGCCCGCCATGTGGGTCATCCACTGGTACACCTACAAATGAAAATGAAGTTACTTGCAAAAATAAAATCAACGAAAACATAAATATTATTTTTATGTGAAGGTTTTCTACTGAGGTTTACTTATTTTGAAAGTTTAGTATATACATGCTTTCTCCTGGCTGCTAACAGGGCTGGTTAGGGAGTTTTAACACACACCATAAGTAGATATGTAACTCAGTAAAAGTCAATACAATACTGCAGTTGGTTTTCACACTACAGCTTGTTGTTCACAGTTATAATTTCCCACTTGTATGCAGCAAACCCAACCTGGTTTTGCTCTAAAAAAAAACAAAGGCCTCTGAAACTATTTAATGAACTCCCTATCTTACACACACACATTCAAACACATTTACTGTTAGCAAAGGCAAGTTTTAACATTTTAAATCGATCTTGTCAATTGTGTTTACCTGAGGTCGACGCGAGGATGCCGTGTTTCTCTCTGCCGGGTGTTGGCCCTGTCCTCTCTGCCTCTCTGCTGACTGAAGTGAGACTGCATCCAAGACAACTGGACTCCCCAGACAACCTAATATTTCCATGGGGACACCTGTGAGTACTCTTCCGCACAAGCATACAAGTGTAGAAAATGGCTTACACAAGTGCTATGTTACGACGGACAAAGCAGTCTTACAAAGGAAAGAATTAAATGAATGTGACCAAAAATTCTTCTGTGTACTAGAGGCTTTCCTTTAGCAAGCTCTGCCCTTGCACAACGTTTTGTAAGCTTTTAAAATTTTGACCTTGAATTTGTAGCTGGAACAGAAATGTAAAAGAAAACTGGAGAGAGGACAATGGTAGTTTGCTCATAACCAGTGAAATCAATGTTTTTATTTACGTCTTTTAAAAGACAATAAAAGTTGTGATATGAGATCAAGAGCCATCTAATATAAAAAAAATGACAAACCAAATAAGTTCTTAAATGTTTTTGCAGAGGTCACACAACCTACTGTAACATGATGGTGTTCAGCAGAGAAAAAGCTCTGACATAAGTGCAACAGAGCTCCCTGCTGACACATAAATGTACTGCTTCAATCTCACACAACTGGCTTACACAAAGTGCTGAGCATTTGATATGAAGACCAAACAACTATTATGCAAAAAAAACAACAACTATAGGATAAGATCTAGAATTACAAACTTGTTTCTTTTATTTAAATATGAAAAACAACATAATACAGTAACCTGAGGGATTCCCTGGACAAAGATATCAAATGTTATTTTATTGTGAAATTCATGTTCAAGTTTTCCTAATGCATAATTATAATGTATATACTCAGATAAGGCTTTTCTTTTAGATGTAAAGACAATTAGTTATATTTCACTCTACTCATCATTCTCCAGTGTTAATGAACATGCCCTAAAATGGTCAGGCACCATCATATCTTAAAGAGCTCATAGTACCCTATTACCCCACTAGAGCACTACGCTCCCAGAATGCAGGGTTCCTTGTGGATCCTAGAGTCTCTAAAAGTAGAAGTCACTGAGTCACCCCTTAGTTATGCTGCTATAGGCCTAGACTGCCAGGGGACTTCCTATGATGCACTGAGCTCCTCTCTCCTCCTCTTCCTCTCCATCTGTACGCCCTCATATCCCATCAATGCTTGTTATTAATTCAGCTTCTTCCCGTAGTTGTGTGCTTTCTCTCCCCTTTCTCTCTCCTTCTGTTGCTTTCTGCAGGTGTTTCTGCCTCCGGAGCTGTAGAGTCTGGATCTATGTTTGCCGCCACCTGCTGCCCCCGTGCTCCTCCTCTGCACCCGCTGCTGCAGTTGCTGTTGCTCTTATTATTAGTATTGCTGCTATAATGTTGCTCTTAGTATTATTTCTGTTGGTGTTAACATCCATACCATTACCACAACTATTACTTTACATCTCTATGTGCAACTGTACTGTGCTGCTGTATGTTCTTTCCTCCTGCTCTCTCTCTCCTGCTCCCCCCCTCCCCCTTCAACCCAACCGGTCGAGGCAGATGACCGCCCACCTAGAGCCTGGTTCTGCTCGAGGTTTCTACCTGTTAAAAGGGAGTTTTTCCTTGCCACTGTCGCATAGTGCCTGCTCATGGTGGGAAATGTTGGGTCTCTGTAAATATAAAGAGTCGGTCTAGACCTGCTCTACTCGAAAAAGTGCCCTGAGATAACTTTGTTATGATATGGCGCTATATAAATAAAACTGAAAGAAAGAGAAAGAAACACTTCTCTGTGTGTTCCATTCCCATAATCTGCACAGCCCGGTGAGGACACTCAAAACTGCTCAAGGACTGACAGATATGAAAGAGAAACAAAGAAATAACTAACTGTTCACTGTAACAAAGTCAAAACAGCATGTTGAAAGCTAAAGCTACAATAGGTCAGCTGCCCGAACGCAGGTCCTGATAGCCTTGAACATCATGTTCTAGGCCACGTGCCCTTCTGCAAATGTGAGCTGCCAGATGTTTACACTAAGATAGAAACTGAAATCTACCTACAATGAGTAGTCCCCAGCTATGATGAGCTGGGGGAAAAAAAAACATTCCCAATCAGGCAGATTCGCAGTTTCAAATTGTACAATCACAGGTCAGTAAGAAAAGCAAATCTTCATAGTTCATGCCTCTACATGTTGTCCTCGTATACAGCTGTTGTTTACCCTGGCAGAAGTCTTGATATGCTTCAACTTTCTCAGGCAGATAATGGTGCAAATGGGCAGTGGCACACAGCAAGCAAGTTGAGTGGAGAACTGTAGAAATGCTCTTTACTCCTTAAGAAACTGCCAGCATCTGTGGGCTTTTAAGTAAGTGATGTAACCACCAGATGCTTCAGTGGAGACACCCTGAAAGAAATACTAGAAAACTGTGTACTGTGCTGTCTAAAGCAAATAATGGAAAGAAAACGTCACTATCTGTGGGAGTAGTTGTCTGAGCGGACTTGTCAACAGTATGTCCGATATGAATGATATTTAATCAGTATTTGACTGGTGACAGCAATGAAAGGTGTGAAATTCCTGCCTCTCATCCCAGTTGATTAAACTGAATGATTCTTTTAAATTCTTGCTTAATTTAATTAAATACGTGCTTTGGAGCTGGCCTCAACAACCCTTTCATGCACACAAAACACTGAATCGAAACTACAATCAACCAGCCAGATATACTGTACATACCATGAAGTGTTATATGGCAGATAAGAGGATACAACAAAACAGAACTTAATGCATTTAACAAATTTATACCAAAATGTAGGATGGAGGAAAAGGATTCCTTGTATTTGCCAGCACAAAATTTTAATGAAGTATTTCCTTTATACAGCTCTAATCCATACTTGCAAAACAACATTTTGTATTCATGTATTCTTAAGGAAATTGACAAACATCCTCAAAATCCCTTTCTAAAAATGTAAACGCAGAAAACCATTTACCAAGTCAATACTTAAGTCAGGTAAAAATCCAAGCACTGTTTAAATTGCAAGCTTAAGCTACATTGCAAACATTATTTCAATGTACTGTAGTGCTGAAAGAAAATGTCTAAAAAAATAGCAAAAACATATTGCATTGCAATGGCATTATATTACATTTTCTCAAAAATCTATTGTATACACACGTACAGACTATATACACTATTAAAAAGATTATCTGCCAAAAGAAGTGTCTTTTTAAAAACAATTCACCTGTTGCTTTTAAGCTTTTGTTCAATCAGCCTAATTAAATCTGAAGGCACATAGTTTTGGTAAATTTACATTCAACAGCATTCAAGGTCAGTTCATTTTGATAGTAACCCACTGAAAATGTAAAAACAACACCTTTCATTTCAGAAAAATGGCTATGAAAAACAAGACAATGATGATCAAGCAATTAGGTCTAAAAAAATAATTTTACAAAATAAACACCTTAATTACATCATATACTGCACCTGAAGGAGTACTTTGTGTGGTACTTTGTCTACTTTGCCTGTTGAAACAAACATGCAACTAGCTTCTTCCTAAACCCAAGCTTAAAAAAACAAAACAAAAAAAAAACAAAGCGTCATGTACATTTCCAATAATAATAATAATAATAATAATAATAACAGATGTAAGAAAATCCCATACATTTTCAATTACATGTGTTGAAGAATTTCACTTGTACTATATACATATTTACATAGACTTACATAGTTTACCAACCCCCCCCCCCCCCCAGTACACTTTTGTTGCTAAATGTCTGACATTGACATCACAGAAATTCACATGACAGGATGATGAAAACTTACACGTTCAGAGTCTGAGTTGATATTTTTTAACAAAAACAAACAAACAGTGATGTTAAAATAACAATCACCGTAAAACAGAGCCAAAAGCTAAATGCTCAGATACTGTTTGTATTTGTAGCATGAATAGTGTAGCTACACAACATACCTGCAAACAGTACAGAAACAAAACAATTACTCAGTGTTTTTGAGCTATAAACATGGTTAGATGGCTTCTGTGTAGTGAATAGCATTAATACTGTACCCAATAGCTTTACTTACTTTCAACATAGCTGAATTAACTCCTTCCTGATGTAACAGTCTCACAATGCCATCATTTCCGTTTTAATTCAGGCTCAGCTTTTTTGTTGCAACTCAACTCATATCGTAACTCACAATCTAAAGCCCAGCCTAAAACTAGTTTCATAACAGTTGTCTCATTAACTGTGCTGTAAAAACAAAGTTAAGAGTTAATTATTACCATATGGGGAAAAGAAAAACACAAGAGCTTTAAATACATGTAGAAGAGACTCTGAACAGTGATAGCCTGTCATTCTGGTTGTGAAAAACTGGGACATTCATTGTCAAAGTGGCATCATGTATGGATTCTTAAAATGATGAGGTCCATCTCACACAAGTGCTTTTATAAAAGTGGAATAAAGACCAATGCAAACGTAGGAAATTTTACAAAAAAATGGATAAGTGAACTATACATACAAAACGTGATGTCTGTGGCTTATACTGAAAACTAAGGAACATTGTTTTTGCTCATTTGAACAACAACTCTAACAATCAACAGTTGTTGGAAATTCTACCTCATAGTTACCACATAGCAATAAGTTATTTGTCCCATATGTTCCATATTACACACTTGTTGGAACAGTAGCATTATCATCTGGATATGGATATGTTCAGACTTCATTTAAGTAAAAAAACAAACAAAAAAAAAAAAGCAAGTGGATAAGGTTTTTAAATAAGGAATCTTTTGTCCCACATTGGAATTTGCTCTCTGTGCCACAGCTGCACTAAAAGCTGTGAGATAATTGTATTGTGCTTTGAAATGGCCCAGTGAAGTTTTGACTGCGCACTGCCAGTCATTTCCTGCTGTGTAACATCAAATCCAATGTTTATGAAGAGGTAGCAGCGTTCCCGCTCCTTTGGTCCAGCTCTGACATGTCAGTCATGGGGGTTTCACAGTTGTCATCAGTGTTAACAATACTGTACTGACCGATCTCTGTATCTCTGGTTGTTTGCTTTGTTCTGTCCTGCAGAACAGCGTGGATCAAGCCCACTGGGACGGGCATCATGGCAAATATAATCAGTATAGCCAAAACAGCCAGAGCCCAGCCAGGGTACATCAGGTGCTCCTCAGAAGCCTGGGGGAAAAAACCCCAAAAAGGTATCAAATGAATCACTCAAGGACTCAAACAACCGGAACTCATAACTACTCTGGATTACATATTCAATCTGAACGGAGAGAAATTCACCATCAATTATCTCCTTCAAGTAGGGAATTAGGTGTGGAGGGACTTGCTGTAGTTTTTTAGGTGCAGACAAAAACAAGAGCCGTTTGCTTTACTTAGGATGCAACATGTCTTTTTGCTACACTTCATAAAGCTGTTGATGTTTTAGATAGCTGACGTTTTCAGACTCCACTGTACTGAAGAAACTCCACAAACAAAAACATTCATGCCCACGCCACATTTTTTTCAGCATCAACACGTTATGGGTGTATTTTTTTTCCTCTTACCTTCTCTTGGTTCCATGCCATGTAAGTGGGGCGTGTGATGAACATGCGAACGCCGGTGGCTCCCAGCAGTCCCAGCATAGCAAGTAGGCAGATGTATTTCCACAGGTACTTGTAAATCACACTGGGACGCCAGCCCAGCATTCCCTCAATGTCATCCAGGAATCTTCAGAAACAGAGTGGTAAACTTTCAGAAATTACATATTTTTGTGACAAACACTGATGAGACTCAAGAGAACTAAACTGATTAGTTGACATTTCCACGGAATTTAAGATTTCAAGAGTTAAGACGGGTTGAAAATAGACCTCACCTATCAGCTCCATATAGCCAAGACACACTGAAGGTCTCAAAAACCACCACGATGATGAGGGGCAGAGTGGCAGAGTAATCATCGAACATCATTACAAAGTAGTTCCCACAACGCTGGGTGAAGAGCAGGCCAATTAGAAAGCCAATGATGCAGCTGAAAACTGCAGCAACATAAAAACAGAACAGACATGTTAGGATAAAACAACTTTTTTCAAGAGAGCATACGCAGTCAAGGACTGTGGAGAGAAAAACATTTGTGATGAATAACTAGCTGGTAATTCACTAATTTTTAGGGAGCAAAATGCTTGAAGGTGTCAGTGAAATCAGCTGAGGGGTTGGCAGGAAACCCTGTTTAGTCTCAGCTCCATGACACGCGACAAGACACTGATCTACTGGCTGTAACTTTCTGGGCAAAATGACAGTGAGATACCGTCCAATAGCACTTAATGGGCAATATATAATTGACACTGACATTTTGATAATGACAGTATTGTTTGGAGCATCGTGCAAAAAGCGTCCACGCCATCGCCCTTTAATTAAAAACTTGAATCTTAGTTGTTCAAATGCCATTTGGAATCAAGCCTGAACCACAAAACCAAAATAATTGAGTTAATTAGAATTTGTTTTGCTGGATGTGTCTAATAAATAAATTGCAGAATCAAGATTTTATAGCATCGGTGCATGTACTCTCTTTTCACAAACCTAGCCAGCTAACTATCTTGAGTCATGTCAGTAATGGGATATTGAGGCTTGCATGGAGGCAAAAGAGGTGGAACAGGTGTTTACTTGTGAGTTTGGTCTTGTTCCTGGCCAGGGTTTTGAAGCGGTCAGTGAGTGGGGCGAGGATGCCCTCCATAGTGCCAAACATGGTGCTGAGTCCTAGGTTGAGCAGCATGAGGAAGAAGAGCGCTGACCAGAAGGGGCTGCCAGGCAGGAGTGACATGGCCTCTGTGAAGGCAATAAAAGCTAGGCCTGTGCCCTCCACACCCTGAACACAAACAAGCCAGCTTTAGTTTTTAAGTACACCACACAAAGTACAAAAAATTCCACCAAAGCAAATTGACAATCTTTACCTTCTGCATTTCTTTTTCCAGGTCACACTCTGTTAAATTGACAGGGAGCTTATTTCTATACTGTTTAAACCAGGCATTGTAGTCCTCCAGAGCCACGGAACTGGGATCAGAATAGTTGAAACCTGGCATCAGGTTTTTGTCCACATAACCAATGTGAAGCTGCTCTGATAACTCCCTCATATTACTAAGAAAAGAGAAAGAAAATGTAATTGTAAACATACAGTTTATGCAACAAAACATATCAAGTTCTGTAAATAGTAATGTCTGTACCATTGTGGGGGACAAATACATATTTAGGTCATAATGTAGTGTTGGGTTTATCCTCTCATTAAACATACCTGACTACACATTCCATGACCTTTTCTTTGGCGCGGAAGCCGAGCACAGCAAACACCACTAGAGTGGCCAGCACAGATGTGAGGAAGTTTATAGCGGAGACAGTGAAGGCATCGCGGTGGCAGTTGTTGTTCTTGGGATTGTAGGAGGAGTAGGCGATAATGGACCCGAAGCCAAGGCCTAAGGCAAAGAAGACCTGAGTGGCTGCCTGCCGCCACACCTGAATGTCTGCCCAAATTTCTGGCTAGAAATGTATAGAGGGAACAACAGGTGCGTTAGGGAAATACTCACATCTGCCTCCCTTCTCTACACTCAACCAGACATTTTATCTGCGGATACCTTGGGGTAGAACATGTAGGAGATTCCCTCTAAGGCCCCATCCAGCAGGAGTCCTCGGACAAGGAAGCAGAACAGCACCACATAGGGGAAGATGGAGGAGAAATACATCACCTAGCAAGTGAGAAAGATTTATTACATTAACAATTAAATCCATACAGCTACCAGTGGAAGTCAGTTATATGGTTTTGCCTGTGTGCACAGGCACTTTGGGTCAAAAAGGCACAACTCTCCTCAAGTGGCACTGTATCTTTTGCGCAAATTATTTACAGGAATAAATGCACTTATTTCTACAAATGTCCATTTCTCGTTAGTAAGCTGTGCGCCAACAGACATTTCCTTAAATTGCTTAGTTGCATTCCATATCTATATGTTAACTGTCTTTCAGTTAGTTCCCTGCTGAATCCTACTAATTTTGGTGCCATAACAACCCATTTTCCCCACAGAGATAACTGGCGTGCAAAGCCTGCTGCTTCATATACTCCGAACATATGGCCCTTGTAATCGAGATGCCAGGCGCTTAAGTCAGTAATTGCGTGAAACACCTGATGTCACCCTAAGCGGGATAAAACTTCCCCTCAGATGTTAGCTTTAACATAAAATACAGTAAATAATCGTTTCCACACCTGATACAGTCAGTTTGCTCCAGGCATTGTTAAATTCCTGTGTTTGTTAAGTTAACATGAACCATCACCAAACATGGCTGGTAATGCTAAAGCCATCCTGATAGAACTTTAGGAAAAGGTTTGTCTGAGAAATTTCGCTGTTCATTATAATTCATAGCTCTCCTGAGACTGAATTGGCTGATATGTGTTTGGGAAAACACAGTATTTTTTTAAAAAAATGCAAATTTACAAAACTCCCAATACTTTAACACATAATGTGGATTTTGCCATTTGAAGTGGGTCAACACCTAAGCCAGACATTCCAAAGACTCCATCGCCCACAGCAAAAACCCTGAATTCCAAGCCCAACACATGACTGGGATTTGACCAAACTGAGAATGCCCAATCAATGTAGCACATTTGTGTTATTTAATGCTCAGTCTTCAGCTAAACACTCTAATGATAATCAAAATGAACTTGGGCATATTTCAAAATCAATAGTATTTAGTAACCAAAACAATTTTTTTTCTTAGAAATATCACACCAACCTTTCCCAGCACCATTTCAAATGCATACACAAGTTTGTCCTGCAAATATGTATCATCTGACTCCTACATGCATATCCTAACCCAAACAAGCAGTCGATCAGTCATTTAAAACTGTGATGTTTAAAGTACTAAGTCATCTAGTTACTGACTGGAAAATGCCTCAGGTCCAGTAGCTGCAGTGTTTAAAGCTCCTGATTATCACAACTCTTCTGAAACATCTGGGAGCTGCTAAACGTGAGCAAAAAATACCAGTTTTTTCTTTTTTTTTTTAAAGCTTCCTTGATAGTAACATCAACACTTTGAAAGCCAGGAGCCACAACAGATCACAGTTACCTTGACAGAGGTCTTGATACCCTTGAACATTCCCAGGCACACAATGGTCCAGGCTGCCAGCAGACAGCAGACAATGTAAGGGTTGAAAGAGCCCGTCTCATCAATCGAGTCTGTGACATCCAAAGCTTTGCGATACCAGAAATACGATGTGGGGGAGCTCTTTTTGCATTCTTTTACTGGTGTAAAGAGGAAAAAAAAAGATGATGAATTACTAGTCTTACATGTGACACACAGCTAATACTTTTCCAGTTTTAATAGCTGCTCATGTCTTGTCAGTTTTGAACCTTGATGCTGTGTGTTTACCTGTTACATTCCCCAGTTCTGGGCACTGTTCCCAAGGTAAAGGGTACTGGAATGAGTTCCCAAGATAGAAAAGACTCCATGCAAGGATCACGTTGTAGTAGAGAGCCACAAAGAAACACACCTGAAGACATGTGAGAACAAGATGATCAGATTCATAAGAAAAATTTCGTGTGTTAAAGGGTAACTGTGCAAATACCATTTACCATGTGTCAAAAAAAAAAGGTGAACAAAAAAGTATGTACAAGGTTGCAGTGCTTCTCTCCGCAGCTGCATGCCGATATTCAAGAGACAAAAGAGAAAGACACCACATTTTTAACCAACCAGCCTTGACGGATGATAATGCAAAGAAAGTAAACAGCATGCCTCTTTGCAGTTACTTCCTCATCCATTTTTTGTCATATGAAAAACTGGTACACCTCATCATGTCATAGTTCTCTGTCATTGCTCCCTTGCCCTACACAAACAGCACTAGGAATGTGCTCTTCTATACGGTGATAAAAGGAAAACAGACCATTTCTGACTGGAGCGGAAATGTACAACACAAAATGACACCTGGAATGCATGCAACATCATATACTGAACAATCTAATAGTATCTGAAGGCGGGTCCGTCATTTAACAACCAGTTTCTTACCACACAGCTGGAGTAGCCGATCCCTGCGAGCCTGGGGGAGATATACGTCCACACTCCGATGCTGCCCTGTCGGATGGCCTGACCGGCTGCCAGCTCCAGGAAGAACAAGGGAATTCCCACAAGCAGCATCAGCAGCACATACAGGAAGAGGAAAGCTCCTGAGGAGAAAAGGGGGCCAGCACTCGGTTAGCAAATCAGCACCACAATTTCATACTCTTGACAAAAATGATATAGAGGAGAAGTCTGTGCCAGACTGTTTTCTTTAAATCCCACACAAGCATAATTCTGGGCAGTCATTTTCTAATTACTGCCGCTTGCAACACAATGTTCTTTTGAAAATACGTCTTATCCACCCTTCAGGGTAAATAAGAGACATGAAGCCCTTTTGGATCAACTGTTTCATAAGCCGCCATCATAAGACAAACGTGACAGCAAGCTTTATTGAAAGTAAAAAACAACTTCAATGTGTTGCAGTTGGAGCCAAAAAACTGATTAAATCGTCATGACTGTCTGTATTTTCCCGGAGAGTTTATATTGTTTCCCCCGGCAACAGATAGAAACCAGGTGTTGGAACATCCGACTTCAGAGCAGCGGTGTTTGTTTTACTTTCGTTTCTTTATAGATAGTTTGTACATCTTCAAACAGTATGTTAAGTAATGTACTGCTCAGATTTGGAGGCATACATTTGGTGGTTAATGCATTTACATGCATGGTTAAGCCCAATATTAGTAGCCTCTCTTTCACCACATGCTCATTCTGTGATGACGACGCTGACAACCCACTCTGTCATGTGGTGTAATGCTGTATATCCTGCACCCAACAGCATTCCTGTGGCAGCCACCTGACATGGATAATAATAATAATAATAATAATAATAATAATAATAATAATAATAAGTACTCACCTCCTCCATTTTGATGGCACAAATATGGAAACCTCCAGACGTTGCCGAGCCCGACGCTGAATCCCACCTGTGCCAAAAAATACTCTATTTTACTGTTCCAACCTGCTCGAGCTGCAGGCTCGGAGGGGCCCTGCTCGCTCTCCTCACCAGCATAGCCATTGATCTCTGACTCTGTGGTTCCTGTTTTGTCGTCGTCAGTTGGCAAAGGCTGTTTCTCCATCTAAGAAAGTAGAGGACAAAAGAAAAAAAAAAGAAAGAAAGTGGTTAAAGTAGTACATTTCTGACTTATTCTGACTCCAGCAAGCAGTGATACAGTTTCACTGATTTACTCTAGTGGTGTGGGTGGGTGTGTACTAAGTTGCCAGTTTATTAGGTACACCTAGCTAAAACTGATGCAGTCCACCTTCATGAATGTCTTCATGTTCCGTTTTTATCCAAATTGTTTTAGAGAGGTGTTAATACAACTCTATGGTCATTCTGGAGGCTGTTGTTGTGGTGCTGCTGGATTGAAATATGCTATGATAGGAGGTGTTCCTAATATCTATCTCTATCTCCACTATATCTACTTATATCAGCGAGGGTGGACATGCATTACACTACTTCGTTTCAGCTCAGTGTGACCAGTGGTGGAAAGTAACAAGTACATTTAATCAAGTACTGTACTTAAGCACAATTTTAAAAGGTACTTGTACTTTACTTGAGTATTTCCATTTTATGCTCCTTTATACTTTACTACACTGCCACATTTCAGAGGGGAGTATTGTACTTTTCACTTCACTACACTTATCTGATAACTTTAGTTACCAGTTATATTACGGTTTCCGATTAGTAATAAAAAATGTAAAATCAACAAATAAATTATGATGTATTATTATAGATTAAGAGGAGGCAATTCACAAGCTACCAATAATTAAAATAACCACCACCTTTACCAGCTGCAACATTAAAGTACTGTACACATTAATACATCCAATAATCATATTATACATTATTCTGAATTGGAGACATTCTGCATAATGAGTAGCCTACTTTTACTTTTGGTACTTTTAAGTATATTTTTACTTTTACACTTTTACTTAAGCGAAAGATCTCGGTACTTAGGTTAGTTTCTAACAAATGTTCACATCATCTTTGCTTTTAAGATATAAACTGGGTTGTATCCTCTTTACGCGATAACGTTATCTGAAGTCAAACAAACCACTGAGCTACAGCCTTACAACGTGGCCGAGTCTTTGTCTGGGCTCACTGTAAACACACAGAAAACGGTTCCGATAAACCAAACTGACCTGGTCACCAGCTAATGCCGCCAACGAAAAGGTAGAAGAAACACTGGCGATGGCAGAAAACGGAGAATGTCGCCGTTAATGTTTTATTCTTCGGTCCGTTCAAAGGAGGAAACGACCGCCACGTGTGGCTGCGATTTGGGACTCCCGCTGTGTTGCGAGCTACCTTATTTGACTGTTTCTACCTCTCAAATTAAATGTAACATACCAGATACTTTGATGCCTATGTTTAACTAAATATAGATATAAAAGCAGATACACATTCGGTGAATATAGTAATTCTGCCGCCACCTCCGCACTCTCGCGGTTTATTGATGTAGGTTTGTTTCTTCCGCGATACTATGAGTCGCACCCACTTACTACAGTGCTTCTTCTTCTTTGTGTTTATTGGCTGATAAATACAACTTTAAAGGTGCATACCGCCACCTAATGTATCGGAGTGTGTAGATTCATGGAATTTGATCATCTGAATACTGATTGGTCTATAGAAAAACTAGCAAACTGTATTATATAACCTACAATCCATCACTTTTTTCCAGAGCCCGATGTTATGTCTTCAAATTGCTTGTTTTGTTCTAGTAACAATCCAAAAACCAAAAATATGTTAAATTTATAATGTCACATTTGGAAAAACTGGAACCAGTGAATGTATGGCTTTTTCTAATCAATGACAGAAGCAATTAATCAATTATCTTAATTGTTGATGATTAATTTTCTTCATTTTAGAATTAAGGTTCAACTCGACATCTATTTGTAGCTTTCAGCTCAGTTTAAATGGTCCGCATGATTGAGTCCCAACGGCTCTCATATACACGCAAGGGGCCGTGAACGCAGCACAAGTTTATGCACCGATCCTCTTAGGATTTCATTTTCCAACACGTGTGACTGTATGGATGCCAGTTTAAGCACGCCGTTTAAAAGTGGAAGTGGGGCCCCATCCTTCTTTTATTATCTGTGAATTACAATTTGTCAACCTTTTAAATAGTAAGGTTGACAAAGTTGCTGGAATAAAGTTGAATCATTTGATGTCCTCTGAGCCACGTTTCTTGGATTGTCAAACATAACACGTGGCAAATATCCACTTCCTCCACCTCACTTGAGACCGTTTTTTGTTTCTTACTATCAGATATCCCCTCCCTGTTTTAGTTCATTTTAGTTTATGAAAAAATAAAGAAAGGATAGGCTGATGCAATAGTGCGCTCCAGCATGGTTTTCTAGGAGACTGGAATAATAATTTCGTGTCCTCTGACCAGTGGCTGTAACAACGTTAATGTTCAGATCCTGCAAAATCTAAAACTATATTTTTTCATTAAAGTCCCACAGGATTCACTGCAGTTCTCTCAAGTCGCCCTAACCTGACATTTGTCTGGACCGCACCACACACACACACACACGCACGCACGCACGCAGGCTGTATGCCACGTATGCTTGATTTGGAGGCAAATATAAAGCATGCACGCCTACTGCCACTACCAACCTATGAAAACAGTATAGCCTACGCGCTTGGAAATAACGACATGTATTTATTAATAACTGATAAATACCTTGTTTTATCAAAGAGTAGAGATCCTTGAAAAATCATCCAAGTGTCCTCAAACCAAAGTCAAGTGGAAACCCCGCTCGCTGCCACTTTAACCGACTCCGCCTATTTCGTCTATTGGTGGATAAAATGGTGACTTGTCCACCTCCAGTTGAGGACTGTTTTGAAATGTGACACCCCACTTTCACATCTTTTCAACTCCATGTAGCATATTTATGAATGGCCCTAGCACACCCCTGAACCAAATGTGTGTGTGTGTGCAGTATATAAAGATGTTTAGTTTTATTTCCAAGGTGCTATGAAGTTGCAGCTATCAGTAACTTGCTGAAATCTGCCTGTGTGTCTGGCAACTGGTGCAGTTATATTTTCTGTAAGTTTTATTTCCCAACATCAAGGTTTAAATGCTGTTCAAAACCTTCTCCACACTGCTGGAATAATATGCCGGTGAGTGAATGGTGAATCTTTATTTATTTTGTTTGCTTAAAATGGTCCAATTTAAGCAGGTTATATAAAGTTTAAAAGATATTGGAACCAGCCTATAAAAACCCACCACAGGTAAGTATTTAAATGTAGGGTGTAAACTCCCCCCAAGCCTGCTAAAAATCCCAAATTCCAAGAGAAAATACAGAGGACATGACCTCAGTTTTGCCAATTGTAGCTGTGGCCCTGCACAATTTTCCTAAAATGTGTCCCAACAGGTGAGAGACTGAGTAAATATTTTTATCTCTAAGGTGGGGTGGTAGACTGGGCGGGGCTGCTCAAGGTGACACACCTCTGCTCTGTAAAAGCTTGCAATACCAAAGAGAGGAGCGTGAGATACCTGCAGATACACTGAGACACAGGACAGGTTTTACTGTCTGTGTAAACACCACGCACAGCTGTTAACATCAGGAATAAAGTATTGGAAGCCTATCAACAACTGGTAAGTTGATCAAAGATCCATTTCCAATCATCAGTCTCTGTAGTAGTCGGAACTCGTAACATTTAAAAGTACTTAATTATTAAAGGAATTTGGACATGTACAGTAACCATGAATCAGAAACTGCACTGAAAGAGATTGTGTGAAATTTTGTCACATGTTGTTTGATGTTTTTATGCCACTAATGATGAATTATGTGTAGTAATTTGTCAAGCTACTTAAAAAACATGTAGCCACTGTTAATTCAATAACTGCTAATGTGGATTTACTGAAATCAAAAACATCCCATACGCTAAACAGAATCATGGCTCATATTGTAACACATTTGTAGTATTTTTGCTAAATTACAACCAAAGCCTGACCTTTTCCCTCCCAAATTGGGTTGTAATATAGACATGACCTATGGAGTGTACATACAGTACATTATAACAATACTCTGGATGGCTGAAATCGTGTGTTTTGTAATAGTTATTAACAGGGTGATGTGCTGAGGTTGATTTCTCGCTAAAGTTTTTACATTCATTTTCAGTAGAGCTGATATACGAATTCAGCCAAGATGTGCACAAATTGCCATGCTAATTTTCATCACGGCACTGTCTGAAACTTTTATTTTGAAATATTATATCATATATGAGTACCACACCAAACACACCACTGTATGAACAAATAAGATGGAAACAAACATTGGTCAAGTGCTCAAGGAACTGTTAAGTGATACTGACCATTGCTCTCTTGATACCAGTGATTCCAGTATTGATGGTCACTGGAAACCAGAGTTTGAATGGTGAGACACTGTACTGTAGTCAGACTGGTTGGGCGGCTCGCTCACCCACAAAGTGTATTCCTAGGTTAGTGAAGCAGAGAGAGACACAGGCTGACGTAGACTCAAACGCAGAAAGGGAGAATCTGAATGAGGGTGTTGCTTTCACAGGTACTGGCTAAGACTTGTTAGTTTAGAGAAAGACTAGCTAAGATTAAAGTGCTGCCTGCCTTAAAACAACAACACCAGTACCAGACACACTTTCTACATCTGTGAGTGGATAAAGGTCCTTTGACAACAACCTGTATAACTCCACCTAAAATGTTTTCTGATCCCCTCTCTCCAGCTGTATATTAATAACTTAAACATCGTCATCTTCTTACCCCAGAGCAGCTGACACAGCGGACAAAGGATGACAAACATCTCACGATATCTTGTTAATGTAAGTCTTATCTGCTACACGTACACACCTTATCTCCTATGACTAAGTGGTATTTTAAGATGCATTTTTCCTCACTTCATCATCCTATTCTTCTCTCTCCCTGCTTGCAGCACCTGCTGACATTCTCCCTCCAGGACGGGGATGTGCAAGGTGTGGAGGAAGCCCAGTCACGGCTCTCCTTCCTGGCTCAGACCAAAAAGCTGTGGAGTCAACAGATGTACCTGGATGTTGGAGCGAAGGCAATTCATCTCCGAGACATACAGAGCCAGGTGAGAACAGATGCATGATGGTCAGCAGGCCTGTAGGTTGGTAATGGATGAAGATGAGATTCATGCCATTCATATTTGTGCACATAATTACCTTCAGTTTCATCTACTCATGCAGGACGAGCTGGAGAACTATTCTTTCAAATCCATCTACCGCTGCAACGCCATTAACAACGAAAAACACTTCCCATCCCTCCTTCAGTTAGTCTGTCAAGGTGTAGATCAGAAGAAGCCGGACATTCACTTCTTTAACTGCGAGACTGTGAAGGTGAGTAATAACACGTGAGCAGCTTCCCTGCTCTGTTCTGACTCAGTGTGTCCGTTTTATATCGTCAGCCTGGTTCAGGTTTTACAAGTGATGCCACTTCCAGATTCTTATTCTCGCAGGCCAAGCAAATCTGTGATGACATCACACGCGCGGTTTCGGGTTCCTCCACCAGCAGGAGTAAGAAGCTCCCTGATGCCCTCAGGTACAGTGAATGTCATCGTCACAAGCTCCAAAAAAATCTGAGACTTTAAAACTGAATTAATTTGATGTTAGGTCCTTATGAAATTCAAGCTTTTAAGTGCCCATTTTCTATGTCTTATTGTGGTTTAATGGACGAAAGTGTGTTTGTGTCTGTGTTTGCATTCATGTTGTATGGGAGGAGGTTGATGAAGAGCCAAATGGTAACAGATACGCAGCCCAAACAAAAGACAGACACAGATAATACATAATTCAGACTCATTTCCTGTTAAACTGTTTGCTTTTCTCCTCTTTTACTGCCATTGTGTCTTATTTTCCACTGAATCAAAGCAGCCTGGCTTCACCATCCACCTGTCTGAGAGAGAGAGAGAGAGAGAGAGAGAGAGAGAGACACAGAGAGGACAGTGTAAACAGCTGAGAGAGAGAGAGAAAGACTTGTTTTACCGGTTTCCACATAACTTAATAAGGTGTAACAGAGATAACAAGGCCATTGTGACAAAAAGCAGAGAGAGCAGAGGAGGGCCAGCGGCAGCTCGGGGGCCTGAACGGATTACCTGCTTTGAAAAGTTGTCTCCTTAAAGGACGTGTGAAGGACAGACACATGTGGTAGGACAGACAGATGGCTGGGTTTTTGTGTTTAGATGCTGATTCAATAATGGAAAAGTTGGAGTCAGCACTCTGAGGTATTTGCATAGAGCTTGTGTGTGTGTGCAGGAGTAGGCAAACACACAGAGGTTTCCACCTACAGTGATCCACGTCCTTGTTATTTGTATTTTAAACTGGCTTGTTGCTTGCTGATTTGTTTAAAAGGAGAATTTAGATTGACGCACAGTGCTGTGTGCAATATAGGCTATAGCCATGAGAAAGCACAGTCAGACTGTTTACTGTACTTTCATAGTGGAATAAGGGCTGCAGGGTTGAATTTCAGAGGCATCGCATTATGTCTATTGATAGAGGACGGTGTTGTCTGGCTGGATCCACTGATCAAAGATGTCCTCCTGTTGTAATAGTCTCCCAGGCTGCAGCGTGAGGATGAGCGTGTGTGTTTTATGAATGCGTGTTTGACTTCTTTAAGCCGCTGAAGGGTGTTTTCTCTGATTGTGCTGAGTGAGCGTTCGCTGCCATCATCAACAAGAAGCCTGCTAACATTACCTGTAGTGCAATGTTGTGAGAGTGTAGCGGGGCTGAAGGTCTCCTCTCGTCCTTTAGGCTTCCTCAGAGTGGGGGAGAGTTGATCGACCCCTATGAAATCCCAAGCCCCCCAATCCCACATGCTCCAAATCCCCCGCCATCCAACCCTCCACCTTACCCTGGACTCAGAGGTAAGAAAAAAAGACTTCTCTTCACATGAATGCTTGACAGTAAAACTCTTTGCTCTAAACGTATTTGGAGGGATTTGACATGATGAGAAGGTAAGAGAAGGAAGAAGGAGAAGAGAGAAGTGAGAGGTATTTAGGAGCACAGAGATTGCTTTGTGTGTTTGTGTGTGTGAGGGGGAGGTGGTGGGTGGGTTTCAAGGGTAAAGGGGGCAGGAATTCCAAATGCAGCAAAGACCAGGGCCATGAATGAAAATGGATGAAGTGAATCTTCTCCTCTCTTCTACAACAGCGAACGGCGTGAACAGCGGGCCTGACATCTCCTTCCTGCGAGCAGAGAGAGAAGTGGTACGCCTCCCCATCACCTTTTGAGTCTTTTCACTCGCCTCTCTGGGTGTAACTCACATCTGAACAGCATAACAAACCGGTTCTCCCTCCCTCAGGGGATCCTCAATCACTGTTTCGATGACATCGAGAACTTCATGGCCAAGCTGCAGCAGACTGCAGAGGCTGCGACGGTGCTGAGCCAGAGGAAGAAGAAACATAAGAGAAGTAAAAAGCAAAGTGCAGAAGGTAAAAAGAGATAGATGGATTTTTGCAGATGATATTCACAAGTTGAAACAACACAGCAGTGGCTCCTGATAACACTGTGGATGCTCTATTTTCTTCTATTTTGTGTATCTGAACAACAGAGGATTTACTCACTGCAAAGGCCTGCCCTCCACCAGAAGAGGAGTTCATTAATATCTTCCAGAAATTCAAATATTGCTTCAGCCTGCTGGTGTGTATTCAGTCAGGCCACATTACATTTGTTTGGTCATCTTACTGTGCTAAATAGTAAATTCCTCTATTTATTTCTTTACAGGCCCGTCTGAAATCAACCATCTCAAATCCTTCATCAGAGGAGCTTGTTCACTATGTATTCAAACCTTTGGATATGGTGAGTGAGCGTTTATAACCTCCACGTCTCCACCAGCCAGGAGGCAACACCTGTTGTTGCTAATGCTGTAAACACTTGCCTTTTATAGCAGCACAGATTAAAAAAAAAAGATTGGGTAGGACATGACGAACGTCTTAAAATAAATCTAGTGTCTCATGATGTCTCATCATTTACTATACTGGAGCAGATGAACAGAGGATAGAGGTGTAGATAACATTTGGAGACTGCCATGGTAATTAAGTTATATAATAAAATGTTATTTGAATTATTTACCTGAAGATAATGGTTTAAACAGGTTATAGGCAGTATGTTTGTCCCTGAGCTGTTATTGGACACAAGTGTGAAAAAAAAACAGCAAGCATGTGTCATGTCAAAATAATGGAAAGTCGTCAGTGTAGTCGAGTAATATTTCCATTTAATATTTACACAGGGCAGTTCCCTGTGTGTTAGCCCAATTGAAACTCCAAACACTCGACAAATGCAGCATTTGTTTGATCTGTGTTTGTATGCAGGCGCATGTTCTTGGTTCATACTTGTAAAACATTTGGTTCAGATTTGAGCTGGACTCCCCTATTGCTTGAAATGCCACGTCGCTGTCCCCTGACCGCTGCTTTGAATTACAGCGCTGCTGTATTCCAGCCATGAAAGATAAATTCCCTGTGCCTTTCTTTAAAAACAGGTGCTATCAGATTTAGGAAATATGCCAAAATGTTAGTTCTAATAAAATCCACAGACCTTTCATTAAAGCCGCACCAATAATGGAGCCTCACTCTTGACATTGCACTCTGTACTGCAGAAATTGAAAGAACTGAATTTGAATATGAGCAAATATTAATATTTAACAAATTATAAATAGAATATGAAGCATTAGATGTGGAATTTCAGGTGTGTCTTGGTTGATGTTTGATGTACCATTAAAGGCTTCTGCCTGAATTTTCCTATTCAGGTATGAATCACTCCTCACCAAGAGTGGAATGGGTGTGTTTGATCTGTGTATACTGGCACACCTGAATGGAAACACACATTGCCTCATATCTACCTCATATATACTACACTTATTCGTGTGTGTGTGTGTGTGTGTGTGCATGTGTTGATTGTGTGTGTGTGTGTGTGTGTGGATGCATCCATTAGGCTTGTGCGTGTATGTGCCTGTGCTTTGATTGTCAGTGCTCTAACGGAAGAAGAAAAGCTTAATTAATAATCAAAATAATGTCAGATATAAGTGTAGAAACTTGTAGTCAGCAGGAATATTGCCAACTTCACTTTGTCTAAAACACCAGAGACTTTCAGACCTGAACGCTGGTTTTGTCTTCTCCGGGTGTGTACAGATGGTGAAAACAACAGGGGGACCAGGTCTCGGAGCCTCAGTGACCAGCCCCGCCCTGACCAACTCTGCTGTAACCCTGCTACAAAACAGCCTGAACAAGGAGGAGAAGCAGCTGTGGACGTCTCTGGGTCCCAACTGGACACTCTCCCTGTCAGTACCAACAATCACTGGGCCAGCCAGTGTAAACTGGAATTCTGAAATACATTTAGTCAAGAATCATAATTCAGTTTTATTTATTTTTGCCTGCCTTCTCCTGATATATTCAATAATATTCATTATACTTCTGTCATGGAAGAAAAGCTAACATTTCACGGTGTGTTTCATGAAGGTATTTTTGTTTTATCTTATTGGATTTATAGAATTCACAGTTAAGTTGGGATGATTTTGTTTGCCAATATCTCATATGATGGAGATTCTTCACTGACTTCAGCTGCATGAAAGCAGAAAACCCACAGTGGAATTTTATTTGATTTATTATCTTTTAAAGATCTGCTAAATACCATAAAGTTTTAATGGGGAATTTTAGTGTAATAAATCTTTCCACCAAGCCAACAATATAATTATGGTGGCCACAATGAACACATTTTCTTTCTCAGGCATGTAAATGGTCCAATGTGAAGATATGTAGTATTGGCACAACATAGTGGCTACAGGCAGCTTTAAAACCAAAATGTAAGCATTGGTATTAACACATAAAAACTGGATGGAACCCTGTTAACAGTGATCTTTGTGCTCCGTCAGCTCTCAGCTCAGAGGGCCCGTCGCTCCGTACACCCCTGTCTTCTTGGACGGTTGGAAGCCAGAAGCCCTGAGGCCCGACGGGCAGGTTTGGGAGGATCCGGTTGAGTCACAGCACAAACATGAAGACCTCCGAGTAAAACAAGAGGTATGGAATACCTGCGTGTGACACTTTCTCCCCTGTGTGACAGCAGAGAAAAATGGACTGTCAAAATATGTGCGTAAAAGTACAACACAGGGGTTGAACGTAATAACAGACACACAATAATACATAAATATCAAGTACAAGAAACACTAGAGCTGCACTTTCATTCCTCAGTTCACCTCACAGATCTTTTTTTCAGTTCCTTTGCTTTCAACAGCCATGCGAGCAATTTGGCTCTTACGAGGTAGCTGCTTACACCATTACAAATTTAGCAATGAGTTTAACATTAAGCAACAGGAATTTTGGACTTGAGGCATGTTTTTTTTTATATATGTTTGCTCTCCAAATGCAACCCTGCTTCTCCCTGGTGAAAAAATAGCTATCTAACCACCATCTCACTTTCTCTGCATTGCTCAGGGATCTGGGTTTTGTGCTTCTTTTATCAAGTAATACATCTTTTTGTGTTGGCCTTGGTTATAAACTACTATATGAATGTACTATTATATACAAATGCCTGGCTGTCATTTTTAAGGCTGTGGTTTTGAGCTGTTTTGAAAGTGTCTGTCAGTCCCTGCTGGTGAATTTTAACTGTTGTTCGGCATATGTTATGATTATTAAGAGTGCCCCCATTGCTACATGAAATAATTGTTGAAAGAAGTGTTTTGCTGATGAATACACTTGCAATTCCAGCATCGGATGAGGATATTTTGACTCTCTTGGCTAGCAGCCTATAATTTTCTTTTGAAAGCTTCCTCATAAAAGAGGAAACTGTCAAAGATCTTGCTGTCCAAGCTGTGTACATGTTTATCACACTTGTGAGACTTTTATTTTGTCGACTACCCCCATCCCCTCTGTATGATGTTTCTCTCTGCCTGTTTATGCCTGTGTGTGTGCTGTATATTCATGTATGTCCATCTCAACCAACAGCCACCTCAGCCAGTCGGTCCTCCAGACAGCCGCGTCAGCGATGAAACGTAGGTCATCATCTTTAAGAAGCAAATCAGTTAGCTGCTACAATTTACCCCCCTGACTGCATGATAACAGTGTGTGTGTCTCCTTTCCTCTCAGAGATGGCAGCACATTGCCACCAGAGCCTGAGAGAGTCTACAGCTGCACCTACGACTTCATAGCCAGGAACAGCAGTGAGCTTTCAGTGCAGCAGGGGGAGACACTCGAGGTGATGAAGTCAAGTAATTCATGTTAAATCCTACAGTGATATGTGTTTATGGTGCATTCAGGAACCCATCATGACGCTTGTAGAAAAGTGTGCATGCAGTACACCTAACAGTACGCTAACTGACAGCAACTCCTCCGTCTGACAGGTGATTGAATCATCCAAGCGCTGGTGGAAGTGTCGCAATCGCTTCAACCAGATCGGGTTTGTTCCCTTCAATATCCTGGAACCCATGGCTCACATAGACAGCCCCATCACCAACAAACCCCCCAGTGTAAGACACACACACACGCATGCATGCATACACACATGAATCACACAAGCACAGAGGTACGCTCTCACCTGTAGGATACACACCTGAGTGAATTCCAGCGTTATTTTCTCTCTCCGCTCCACATTCCTGCAGGCTCCAGCTCCGCCTCCCCTCGCCAAGACTTTCTCTGCATTCCCACCCAGTCCTCCTGCTCCACCCAAGGCCCCCTCCCACTCCCCCCAGCGCCCACACAGCGTACCAGCATACAGCCAACATGTACCAGCTGCAGAGGACACAGATAATAAAGGTACCAAACTATATGCTGGCACAGTTACTGTGTGTGAGAGAGTCAAAGATTAAAAGCACAAAGACAAATAATGGATGGACAGTAGTGGAGAGGTTGATGTTGAACTTACCTGATTGTAAGTTTTTAAAGAACAATGTTAAATGGGATCCGTGTGAGAGAATGAGAAGCCAGAGCTTAAATTAGATTCTTGAAGGTGGAAAAAGTCAAAATAACCAAATGTAGGGCTCAAATTAAATAAAAACAGTTGGCAAAACAATCGCGCCACAAGGTCCATTTAGTAGCTGTTGATTGTGCGATGTGATCTTTTGATCTTTTCAAATTAAAAGTTTTCTTTTTTTTTAGGAAGTACAACATTTAGGTAAAAAGTTAAATAAGTAAAAATAAAATGTCTGACTAAAGAAATATTCATAAAGTACACCAAAAAGCTACATATTCATTAGTACTTAATGATGTAGTATTTACTTCTACCTTGGGAATTAAATGATTGTCTCTTTAGTTGTTTGAAGTCCAACTCTTGTGTCTTGAGTCATGCAGTTAAATCACCATTTGAGGATAAATATCCTCATTATTTCTATCACTTTGAATTTTTTTCAGTCATGCTGATGAATGATGAGCTGCTCCAGAGGCTGACCAATGGAAAGAATCTGAACAAACCTCTGGTCATCCCTCGTTCCTCAGAGACCTCCGTTCCTCTGGACTACCACTCTCCTCCGGATGAGGTAGCCGAGTGGCTCCGAGGGAAGGGCTTCAGTGAACCGTGAGTGACGTCACAACTGCTGGCTACTAAACTACTGTTTACACACTGGGAGTGCTGCCAGTACAATGTCATTTATTCATGAAAAGGTCAACATAAGTGAACTCCTCCCTTTAACACTGATAAACAGCTTATAAGGAAATGAATGAGAAAATATACAGGATGTAAATAACTGCCATGTACGGATGATTTCCTGCATCAATGTACATTTTTTGGTTAAGGCTAGACAGATATTATCATAATGCAGAGCTTATACGGATGTTTCCATCCATATCCAGGAGAGTTTTAATTGTCTAGATTCTGCCTCTGGAGTCATTTGTATTTTGTGTCCCTCAGGACGGTGTTATGTTTGGGAGTGCTGACAGGGGCCCAGCTCTTCTCCCTCAACAAGGAGGAGCTACGAGCTGTGATTCCAGATGAGGGCGCCAGAGTGTACAGCCAGCTCACTGTGCAGAAAGCACTGCTGGAGGTAAATTAAAGGACAATCATAGCTAATTTAAAGCACACAAAACTATTGAGTAAGCACACAACAAATCTGACCAGTAATCAAGTAGTAAACATCACATCTGAGTGTGGAGAGAACAATTTTTGACAACAAGCAAAGACAAAATTCTGAGTGTCATCGATGTTTTAAATTTAAGCAAAATTGATGCTTAATTGATTTTCCCCCGCATAAATCACACGCACTAAAAACCGCAGCAGGTTACAAATGTCAAACACAAAAAACTATTTTTGCACATCATTTCAGGATAGTAACACTCACAGTAAAATGCACCCAGGCTTGCACTAATTATGGTTTTTAGATATTTTATTTGAACCAGAATCAGGTAGTTGATGAAATGAACTGTTTGAGAACTGATTCCACATTCATTTCATATTAAATTTTCGGTAAATGCAAGCTGGTGACTGGGAAAACAGTCCATAGCGTTTTTTTATTTTATTTTATTGGTAACCAGAGACATAATTTACCTTGTGTCAGAAACATGGAATAATTGTCAGTTTTAATGAATTTATTTATAATCTTTGAGCACAACATTCTTACTGATGTTACTGGGTCAGTTTATTGGTCATGACTGTATTTTGTGACTTACTTTTAAACCAGCATGTTAAATCAAGTAGCCGTGTCATATTGTGCCACATTAACACCTTTCAAATTCTGTTGCTGAGGGCATTTTAAACTAGATGCTAAACTATGTAGATCTTTGTATCACCACACAGCTTTCTCATTAATAAAAAGAGCCTTTTACCTTCAATCTGTCCTAATTTGCTTCTGCCGTCTACAGGATGCCCGAAGGGCCACAGAGTTGGAGGCAGTCATGGAGAAACAGAAAATGAAGGTTGATCTGAAACTGGAGAGCAGCACGTTGTGAGCAGCAGGCGTCTACATCATGAAGAGTCTCAGATGAAGGATTGTGTTCTTCTGGCAGTGTTGTCACTTAAGAGTGAACTCCTGAATTATTAATTGTATTCACCAGAGAACAAACACGTAACAGTGCCTTGATCATCTAACATAGTCTGTGAAGACCATCATGCCATAAGGATCATTAGGACGTAATTACTTAAGCTTAAAACCAAAGTATTTGGCAGCCAATCAGAAATTTAAGCTTTTAATGCAAGCAGGCACTGTTCAAATGAAATATTTTAACATTAAAGTACATTATTTGTAATGTATGTTGATTTTAATGTGAATAGTTTTCTTCTGCCTCATTTCTGCCTAGTAGGTAAGGACTAACTTAAATGAAATGTATTTATCTTTGTATGTAAAATACTTGTTTAATAATTCAACCATGATTAACATGCGGTGACAATGACAAGACCTGTGCAATTACAGCCAACAGACAATAAAAATTAAAATGGTGGGATTTTGTTTTTTAATTGAGACTTTAAAGAAAGATTTCCAGCAGAACATAAACAGATATGACTTCACACATTAGGTAAAGCGATGCATCCATTAAAATCTATTCACAAAGGAATTTGTCCAAATTGGGCCAAAATTTCAATTTATGACTTTACTAATAAAAGGTATGTACAGTTATAGCATTGAATTTCCAATGTATCATTTCTGAACCTACTGCTTTACATGCCGACACCAACTTTGAAGTTACCATTTATTTTCATTATTTTAAATAAAAGAAATCAAGATAGAAACAAATTATGAAACAGACTTCAAAACAAGCATTTACTTAAACTGGCCAAACTCTCAAATAGGTTCCCTTCACTACTGACAGCATAAAATAAAACTTGATTAGTTTTTTAAAAAAAAAAGTGGACAATGGGAGAAATATCATTGATACTAATACTCGCAACTTTAAAACCTTTTGGTTTTGAATTGGGTTCCTAAAGCTTTAAGTGGGCTTTATCAAACTAAGTATATGTGGACAAGACATTCAAGAACTGCACTCAAGCTGTACAACAGCAAGTGCCGTTTTGTTGTTGATAGGACAGGCTTTTCAGATCATGACAATCAGTAGGCCCAAAACATATTTATAGACAGATTCTGTATCAAAAGACCAAAATAATACGGATCAGTTACATTTTATGCTTCAGTCCAGTAGACACTCAGTTTATGGCTGCTTTTTCTGTTGTAGGGTAGTTTATAACAAGACATAGGATGTATTGGATACAGACAGCCACCAAATTACAGATGTGGGTATTACAATACACTCCACTACTGATCAATAACTAACCCCCCCCAATCCAAATGCAATCATCTGATATATCTGGATGCTAGAAAATGTAATCCATACAGTATTTCAGGTACGTGTTCACTCTGGGTCGGCTGCATTAACTGTTAAAGCAAAGAAAGGAGGCAGGCGGGAGAACAAAGGGGTCAAGGCAAGGACTGTGTGTAACATTAGGTTATTATAAATGGACAGACAGGTGAGAGAGACAGGAGGAGGTTGTGTGTCGTGATTAATGGAGTTTGGTCTTCAGAGGTCCCCCATGTCCCTGTCGTCTGCCCGGCGGGAGTCCGACCTTCCGTTCATACCGTCCCGCCTGTCTCGCTCCCGTGACCTGTCTCTGGATGAGCGCTCTCGGTCCCTGGACGACCTGGGTGACGAGACCGGACGAGATATTCAGGAAAGTAGCACAAGTACAAGCACACAGAAGATGAAAGTAGAAATGTTGTATTTGTAAAGAGACAAATTATAAGCTCCAACAGGACGGATATTCCTCCTCTGAAGGAGTTTAAGATTTATGACCACATGAGTGTGCAATATCCTGCTTATTAATCTACTAGAGACCAAAGAGATGATACACTTGCAAAAAGCTTCTGCCAAAATATAAACGGAAGATGAGGTGTGTCACTACCTAATGTGATGTTGACTGTTGGGTCATGCAATCCAATAACAAACAGCAGTTTGTTCAACAAGGCAGTGATTTGTTTATTTCCCACCCATTAACTTGTTTGTCTAGAATCATATCTTGTCTCAACCTGCCTGCCACCTTTCAACTGTCTGGAGAAAAGCACAACACCACGTCTGAAAAAGCTGAAATCGTGACTCGTGTTGGAGCTGTGTCTTGGAAGTTACATTCTGTGGGGGCTTGGTGTGAACTGCGTTAGCTTCGTTGTGGATTTACTTGTGTTTGGAACTCTGCTCGTGGCTGTGACGGTGTCCTCGGCTGCGAGAGCGGGATCGGCTGCGATGCCTCCTCCTCCTCTCCCTGGAGCGTGAGCGCGAACGGCGCTTGTCTCGTGATGTGGAGCGCGAGCGCCTCCTTCTACGGTCACGAGAACGGGACCTGATAAAAATAGAAGACACGCATAATTTGCCTCAGAGAGTCCCTTTTGAAATCAGAACAACTGACTGATTTAAAATGTAGATAGATGGAGCAACATTCTTACCTTCTATGCTCTCTGCTCCGTGATCTGGTCCTATGAAATAAGTGGATGCCAAAATCATAAGTTTGAAAAATAAAACATACACTTACATACAACATATGAACTTCCATAAATATCACCAGGATTTTTAATGTCTGCACTCACCTCTTCTTCATCTTTTCTTCTTTCTCCCTCTCTTCTCGTCTCTTCAAGCGCTCCTGGTTCCTCTTCTCCTGCTTGTCGACCACAGTTTTCTGGTCAAAATAAAAATGCAGAAGGTGAAGCCATCTTTATCCAAACCTCAAGACGGTTTATGACCCATTTTTTCTATTCTGTATGTTTTCTAATATTCAGCCCTGTGTCAATCCTAGATATACTTATACGATGTACATGGTGGGACAGGCTGCCACATACCTTTAGTTGGTCCAGTTTCTCTCTGATCTGGATGAAGCCCAGATGAAGCTTTCCACCAAAATGGTCGGCCAAACGACGGTCATTGTCATGGAGACCCAGGTAAGCAGAGCACACCTCGCACACCCGAAGCTTCTGCTGCTGGAAGCTGGAGGCCGGCATGGAGTTTCTGTACTCTTCCTGAGGAGAGACATTATAGGAAAAAGAGAGGCATTAAAGGATCACAAGATGGAATTATTAATACAAGAAAAAGCACCATATCATCTTAAACTGGAAGTACCTCCCAAGCACTCTGTCCTCACCTCTGCATCCTTCTTCCTTGTGCGGACCTTCTCCACTTCCTGCAGGACCTTCTGGGCCTCATCAACGTTGCCCTCGGCTCCGAGCTGCTCAGCCTTGGCCAGGAGCTTCCCTATTTCCTCATTCAGCTCATGAACCTTCTCCGCCTGCAACACAGCACAAACAACACAATTATATCTGATGTGTCTATCGCAAAACACACTGCTATAGCAAACCAGATGCTGCATGAACAAGTTAAAACTCAGTTCATACCAGTCAAAAGTGTGAATGTAATGCAGGTATCACAATATCGGTGTTTAAAAATCTTTAGTGGCTCACCTTTGCTGCCACCTCAGCGCTGATCTCTTCTTGGGTCTCAGCCAGGCGTTTCTTGGCTAGTTCTGTCCTCCGGTCACAGTCGGCAATGAACGACTCCAGGTGATCCACCGCCTTTAAGAGCGAGAAATTTAACAGAAATGCAGACTTAAATATGTGACTTAAATATGAGGTTTGTATACATAGACACACAGGCAACTTTCAGAAGGGCTATGCTGATATTTCAATAATCTGGGTCCTCTATACGTCTACATCTGCTGATCCAAATTGAGCAAACACTGTTTTTACAGTGCACATGTTGTCTAAAACAGGTCGTCTAAAACTGACATAAAACTGACTGCTTCTCCACAAAAGCAACAGAAACTGTAAAAATTAGCCAAAGCTAGCTAGCTAAGATAAGAATAAGATAAGAATCTGAGTTTGGAAATAGTGGCTGTTTACCACGTGACTTTAATACTAAAAGCAACAGCAAGTATATAGCAAAGCCAGCCACCACCTTACCTCACACCAACAGTTAATCTGCATTTTACTGACAATTCTATGGTCTGCACACCTGTATTATTCATTAGTAGGGTATCACTTACGTCAAGCTCAAAGAACAGATCTCTCTCCTTGGAGGCAATTTCATAATCTGCCCGAAGTGCCAGGTCATGGATCTTCGTGCACTCTCCCAGGTCCATACGCTGTCACCAGAAGACAAGCAGACGTGACTCATACTGCACAAACTCAGATATGAATGAATGACAATCAAATGGTTTACGATTACTTGTAGTACACGATTTAGTTTTTCTTCTTTTTGTATGTTACGGATATTCTGTGAAATAGCCGCTAGGATCATTTTTGAGCGGTCAGGCCATAATTGTAGGTCGCTTACCGTTCCAGACAGGATGTCATGTGGACAGCAGTTTAGAAGATGACTTTTGCAGACTCGCTCGTCAGTGAACTTCACCCTCTGTCGCGTCTCATCCCCTGAAACAGTCCAAAAAACAACCAGTGAGAAAGACCTCACATACTTGTTAGCAGGGGCGAGGTATCCAGTGCTTTAATATACATTACTGTAACAGCACTACATTAACTGGGCAGATATGTGTCATTATAACTGCATTCAAGGATTTTGTGCCCACCTAAATGAGTGAGAACCAATTCTTATATTTCTGATTGTCACAGTTTTACCTACACTTCATTAGTGTAACATTATATTTACCAGTAATAGAGTAACTGTGCCTCTGCTGGACTGCGTTTATTATCTATTTAAGTGTCAAGATTGAAGAAGTAAAAGTTACATGTGTGTGCATGGTTATATGGTTCTTCCTCTTATTCTTGGTGCTTACCTTACCCAAGCCTCAATAAAAAGTGTGCCGATGTCAGAGCCTCAACTAGGTTTAACGTGTGATAAGGCTCAATGTCCACTCTGTAAATGTGGAGCGTTAATAGGGGCACAATACTGGTAAATAACTATAAACTTGTTTCAATTATAGTGTGAACAGAGCTACCTTGATTGTGTTTTCATTACACTTCAATACATTTGACTATGCAGGAAAGACTGCTTTTAAGACTGTGATAAGAAATGTAACTTTCAGACAAATGTTCCAGCCAAGCCTTTTACAAATATGAAACATTGAAAAGAAATCAAAAAAAAAAAAAAAAAATCAAAAGAAATCCAAGAAAAAAATGTTGTTTATACACACTGCGATCTGCACCACATACTGTACCCTTCTGCATCTTCAAGACCTCAGCTGCAGAATTTTAAACCCGCTGTAGAAAAGTATAAATGGGAACAGTTTTCTTGCCCATACCTGTAGTAAGAAGTTGGGAGTCATACACAAGTCAGATTGTAAATGATGTGTGCAGAGTTTTTGTTTCGATGACTGCTAAAATTGCCTTCTGAAAACAGACGTCTAATGGAAAACTGCTCGTTTGGATTCAGCGCGATCAGACGTCTTAGCTCAAGCTGCATAACACTACTCCAAAGTGTAATTCTAGTGCCACTGAAGATATACCCATTTGAGTGATTAAAAAAAGGCTACAATAACTTCCGGAAGGCAAACAAATTGTTTGGATATTCATCATAACAGCTTTAAAAATTATGTGTGACTCACGGCTCGATGAACATGAGGCTTTTCTGCAACTCCTTTGCAGATTGATGTAGGCTGGCAAAGATACACTGAACCTTAATGAATAAAATAAAGGGGCCACAATTGTTCAGTTTGTATGCAACAAATGTATGGGAAGAATTTGATATCAATCTCATCACACATACACCCACAAACTCACAACACAAATTCACTCTAACTGTACAGATTGAATTATCAACTTGTTAAAAGATAATCCACAGGGCTGTAGTTCTATTCAATCAGCTGTCAGGATGAACCTCTGATTTATAAAATGGCAGGGCAGCAATAAGCTGTAATTTTCTGCCCATGACAATCAGACTTGACAGCTGATTTACCTTTTAATGTCTGTATCCAAATGGCTGGAAGCAAATCACAAAAATTGTATTTTAGCACATCAAGGTACCCAGAGAGACAGCAGTAGTAGTATCAGGATAATAGTATTCATTAGTTTATAACAGATTTGCATTTGTCAGGTCCACTAAATAGGCTATTATTATTATTTATTTAAATACCAAGCAATAGTGATGGTGCACAATTTGCTCTAGTTAATGCAGACTCAGAAACAACAAATAAGACGTAATTATGATCTATATTTACACCAGACTGTTAAGGGTTTCCCCTTTTTCCGCTACCTTATATATTTCTACTGAATTTCAAAAGTAAATTGCAAATATTATACTTTTTACTCCCTACATTTATCTGACAGCAGCAGTTACAGGTTACTTAGATGATTTTATGTACCAAGTATATGATCATCTTAAAATATAAGATATGATGCACTGTTATGAAATCAACTGTCCAACAATATACAAAGTAGTTCAGACTAGCCTTAAACCAGCTACAACATTAAAATACTGCTTACTACACGTATTGGTAACAATAAGTAATAATTCAAAAATACAACATAACACTGACAGGGCCCATTCTACTGCATAATAAGTGTTCTAACTATTGATACTTTAAATACATTTTGCTGATCGTACTTGTGGGGTTTTACTTAAATAAGATTATGAATACAGGACTTTAACTTTAAGAAGTACTTCTTTCACTACTAATAACGTTGCCCTATTGAGCTTGAGTGGATTTTATTGATATTATGACGTCAGCAATCATCCAATTTATCAGTTGAATAACCCGGTTCATTTAGCCTAATGTTAATTCAGCAACAATTGGTAGGCCTAATGCGGCGTCTAGCCTGCGTGTCATTTAAAAGTGCTAATTTATGAGTAACATAAATGAACACAGTAGCGTTGACGTGATCCACTAGTTATAACTGGATTAATTAATTAATGCCAGGAATGGATACATTGTTGAATATCGTTCAATGCTAGGTAGCATGGCGCCTGGTGGTTAGCTAGGAATTTAGTTAGCTAACGCTTAAAGTGTTAAAGGCGAAACTAAAAGCGTGACAACTTTAAATTAAAATGAGCCAAAATGGATACAAACATTAAATCCTAACGTTAATCCGTAAAGGTTACTTGAATCTAACGTTACTGTTTTTACACAGTCCTCTGTAGTACATCCATTCAAGCAGGTCTGTCCATCACACACCAACACAAGCCAGCCTCAGTAGTGGCTCCATCTTGGCTAGCTGGCTAGCTCAGCTAGCATGCTTCGGCAACTCACCATCCCTCGCTGTTCCCATTAGCTGGTCGAGCAAAGCTCTCATTTGAGCTTGGGCAGACATTGCTGTGGGTCTTCCGTCGATGGCGCTATAAAAAAATGAAGCAACTGAAAACAGTCCCTTAGTCTTTTTGTTAGGTTATTTGATTATTTATTCGTCCAAGCATCACCTCTCGCAGCTTTTCTCTATTTCATGGACTCGCCAGTTTCCGTTTAACATTAGGGAAATGACGACAGGGCCTGTTGTTTGAAAGTTCCGTTTAGCTAACGCTAAAGGGAGGGCTATTGGTATGAAATCGACCAATCGTAACGTTTGAGTACAAGTGATTAACCAATCAGAGCGGCTTGAACTCAATAGTGGGTGTGCTGCGGACTATTTTTGCCCTGTGCTTAGCATCACAGGCAGCAGCTACACACAGGCTGTCGTCCCCTGGTAGGTCCCCTAACTACAAGTTATATTTAGGTTAGATAAGGTTAATGTTAATGTTAGTGTCATAGTTGGGGGTTTTACATCATCCGGCTCTATAAATCTTTAACGTAGGCAGAGAGAAAGCGCTACCCGAGAGACCAACGTAGGGCAATGAGACATAACTAAGTTACAATAAGTGGGCTTGTCTTGTGATTTGTTTACGCAGCTGAAGTTGTTTGTCAGGCCTACTACCTGTAGTTAGCCGTAGCACTGGCCACAATAGACGACAGTGGAGAGTAAAGTAAGAAACATTTCTTTAGTCAATGTAAATTATTCATTGAACCTCAACTGGCGGGACTTTCGTGATAACGTTTCCATGTATTCCTGCTTTTGTGGGGCCTGTGCTTTGTTCAACAAGTTAGCAAACTAACCAGGTGTTAGCTGTGAACTTTCCAAACCAAAGCTCGCTAACACTGATAGCTATCCGACACTGACATACTCGGAGAACACATTTTTCTTGGGCTAATTAGCTAACATCGTACGGGTAATTCTCTGATTTTTAAACAAATCTTTTTGACAGCAGATGTGCTCGCTAACTTGCATACATACTTTTAAGAGCAATACGCCTGTGGCTAGGGAACAAATAACAGGATGTGCTAGCCTGTGTGATGATGATTGTTCATTATGGGTTTGTGTTTTTGTGATGAGAAATCTCTGGAGTCAGTGCTGGCACGTCTGAATAGGCTCACATCCACAAAGGTTGATGCAGCAGAAATAGCTGGACTGACAGACACTGCTGCCTTCAGTATTTTTTCATGTACTATATCTGTGAATGCCAGCGAGTTTTGTCTGTTATTATTGCTGGTTACTTTGACACATGCAGGTTTGTAGTTTACTCCACACTGGGGCAGATACATAAGCAAACTGCAGGCCATGCTGGGAGTATTCACTGTGTAGTAAATAAACATTTAAATGTTTATTTAAAACTAGGATTATATTGAGATAAGGTTTTACTGTAAGCTCTCTTCCCTGTCGAGTAGATCTGTGGGTTGGTAATGCATTGAGGCGACAATGGAGACCACAGGCAGTGCCACTGAGGGCGAGCCTCTCAAGAGGGGAGAGGACGGGGCAGAGACAGGAACAGCATCGTCAGCAACAGAGCTGAAGAAGAAGAGTTGTAAGGAAGTCTTGGGTTTTGCCAAACTGACCCACTGGCGAACCGCAGTCTTCTTCCTCTCTTTGTTCATCTGCCTGACCATAGTGTTTGCCTTCTCCTTCATCATTCCCTGTCCTGTCAGACCACAGTATCTCGTCACCTGGAACAGGACTTTCTCTGAAGCAGGTGTGTACAATTATGTGCTTTTCACTTCTTGGTAGTGTTTTTAAATGTGGGGCTAACTAATATTCTCTCCATCACAGCAACCTATGACTTCTTAGCTATTGAAGATGCAAGCAAGGACAAGGTGATGGATGTCCTGTTTGTCCTCAAAAACACAGAAGGCAGTCAGAACAATACGTGTGCCGGTGCAGGTATAAAGTGTTCTTCAATTTTAATTCATTTTTTTGAGGAAACTCAAAGATTTGGATTTCAGTCTATGTGGTGGCTCTGTATTATGTTTGTTTTTATGTAATTCAGACATGCTGTGTGTGTTCTCCAGGTCTGCCCTCGCCATGTGTGTTTGTGCTAGCAGTGGATGGGACAGATGGAGAGACCCTGTGGGAGCGACCGCTGGATCCTGAGTTCCACTGGGCCGAGTGTGGTCTGGACAAAGAAACAAGCAGAACCTGGGACTGTTTGCTGTCCCATTCTGACCAACTCACAGCCATTGACAAATACACTGGTTAGTGACGTATTTCTCTGTGTTGAGATTATTTTGTCAAACTACTTTTCCCAAGGTCAAGAATCAGCTTTCACACTCAAGGAAAGCTGTAGTGTTTTTTTTTTTTTTTAATGGATAAACTCAGTCAGATTGAGAGCTCTGTTCCTGTGTGATGTGTGTGTACAGGTGACATCAGGTGGCAGCAGCCTCAGCCTCCCGGTCTGCACACCACTGTGCCTGTTCTTAGTGTCCCAGATCTGGATGGGGACAAAGTCAGCGATGTGGCTCTGGTGGCATCTGGCAACACACAGGTAAACATCAGTGATGTTATTTATTACTGCTGCATTTATTTTCTTGCTTTGTATATTATGGTTTAAGAGTTGATCATCTGTTAATGTTGCGGCAAAATAGAATTTACCCAATTTCAATGTCTTTCATTATATCTGCAGACTCAGCTGGTATTCCTCTCAGGGAAGACTGGTGTCCAGATTGGTTCTACAGTGGTTCTCGACTCCGCAGAGACAGCCAATCACCTTCTCCATCGCACTACAGAGGGTTCTCACTATGTACTACTACAAAAAGGTTTGTATCTGAAATCAGCTGTGACGATCGCACCAGGTTACTGCCCGTCTGCAGTCAGACCAGCTAAGTCTGTCCTAAAGGAGGAGTGCTGCAATGTATCAAAGTAGTTAAGAAGTGTCAGAAATTAGAAGTAGTTCAGCTGCTCTGTGGAAATAAAAGAGAAAATAATCAAAGAAGTTAAAAAGCCGTTATTAGGTATCTGGAAACCAATGGGATTTGACTTAAAACTGTCCTCGGGGTGTGTGCTATTTCTGCCAGGAATTGTGCTAATGTAGAAAGAGGTGGCAAGTCCCATTTTTATTTTCTATTGGAGTGTTTGACAATGTGTTTAAATTCCTCATTTTCAAGTGTATACATTTATGTACAACTGTTATACATAGACGTATACACTTGGATGTACGCTACACTTGATGGCAGTAGTGAGTAATCTTGTGCTCATTCACAGACACTGGCTTGTATGGACTGGCACTGTGGAGGATTGCTGCCGTGGCTAAAGCAGGGATGGAGGTGGGCCTCAAGAAGGATAAACACTGGGAGAAGAATGCCAGTGCAGCATCTGGCCTTGTACCGGTCTACGAGTAAGAAGCAGCCAACATTAACCTATTGAATATTACCTCAACAACACTTTTCACTTAACGGCTTGTCAGTGAGACCTTCGCTAAAGTTTATTTCTACTTTGTAGGTCTGACTCAGTGAAACAAGTGCTCAGAATAGGAGAAACAGATGATCCACCCAACCTGCTGCTTGTGACTGGGAAGGAGGTGGCATTAATCAATGGAAAAAACCTGCAGCTACTGTGGAGATTCAATACCAGCTCAGTCCTCAGGTAACCCTTCTGTTTGTTTGAAATCTCATCACCTGGTGAAGTAATTATTGAGTTGTTTGTATTGATCAACAACCCAATAAAACCCCTCTAGATATATTATGGTCATTTTTTGTATTGGGAGAGCACTTTAAATATCAAAGTAAACCATATACTGTCATTATAACCAGGCTGATAACCAGGTTGAGTCAAATAAGTCTTCTCCTCTGTGCTCTCATTCATTCAGTGAGCCCTCCTTTGGTCACTTTAACAAAGACAATATACTTGATGTCGTGGTTGAGGAGGATAATGGCAACTATACAAAGAGGGTAAGTTGGGTTTAAAACATACAAACACTGCTGTGATAAATTTCATTTTCTGTGCCCAGCTTCTCTCATGTGGTGATGGATTTGAATCATACATTAACTGTGCAGCTGTCTGTCTTGTATGTAGGTTATAATTCTTGATGGGAAGTCCGGTGGTGTGCTGTGGGAAGTCAACCTTTTGGCCAGTCCTAACTCACCAAGACCCGCCTCAGTACACACCACCAACTCTTCTCAATCTTTGTGTTTTGGGGCATGATGCCCTCAGAGAGCAACTCATCCGTAAGTACACAGCCTTTATTAAAAGATGCATGGTAACAGATTTCTCACAAAATGCTAACCGGACTCAAATGTTTCCTCCCAGGAACTATTACCTAGTGACCGACGTTCCTACATGCTCCATCCCCTCTATTCCAAAGTTCTCCTCGAGTCAACCACTTTCATCGACCACATCATAACATTTAAAGGTGCTTTTTGCTCTTAAGTTTCCTATGCTCTGACAAAATTATATTATCATTTAACTACAATGCGTGAATGAGTGGTTGGAGGGATGGGGAAACACAGGGGTCACGTCTTTATGTGACTGTATTTGTGTTTTTATCCTAGCCACGCTGTTGGAGCGTGGACGCCATGCGGCCTACATCCTGCTGACAGGTCCTAGGACGGAGGGAGCTGAAGGCACTGTGGTCCTCAGCAAGCGGAAGATGAAGCAGGACGTCCCTTACTGCAACGTACTCCGTATTGGCACCGGCGGAGGTTCAGAGACTAATGAGGACATCAAAGAGGCCTTCAACCGCCTCCGCTTCAGCGATTGGTGAAAGGACCAACTGTAACGTGTACAGCATATCCTCAGTGTTACAAACCATTTTGGCACAGCTGACTGTATGGTAGCTTAACTTGACTCTAAAACCAAAGTGTGTGTACACAGTGTGTGTATAGCTACGACTTTCCGACTGCTGACAACCAAAAATCCTTGGGTTGACTTGATTTGACAGGGTTCTTCCATTAATCTCCATTGCACAAACTGAGTGTTTTCTATTTTCAGACTTGACTGCATACATACTATCATGAGTTTGATCTCACCTTGTGTCTTACCACTGTTCCCTGACAATCACACAGAATAGATTGCTATTCTCCTGCTGATAAATCCATAAAGGGGACCTGTCTTGCTGTATTGTTTCTAGCACTTTCATGCATCAATGCGATGCTCTTTTTTTTAATTGCAGAGGCTGGATTATTATTTGGATCTATGCAACTTTATGCCGCACTGGCTTTAAAGGTAGCAGACGCAAGCCACAACAGGTGGTAGTTCCTGTTTATTTCAAATTATAGTAGCCTTAAAGGGATGGTTACACAATCATAGGGCTTCTTTTCTTTTGGTAAAGTTTCTAAAACTGTACAGAAATACTACAGAAACCCCTAAGGTATACACTAAGTGGTTACATTTTTTGTTATGTATCCTGTTTGTGAAGGTATTGGTAAGGCAGTCTTGTAGTCAATGGTACTGTTGTCATTAATCAAGAAGACGTGTTTCCATTACTTACTCACTCCAAGCTGCTGTAACTAGTGATGCTCTTTAATGAACACTGATTAAACCTTTGAGGCACTTCATGCTGAGTCTCAAAATATTGAGTTACTGCTGTGGGTTTACAGCTCCTTTATAAAGCTGTTGTTTTTTCTCAGTGATTTATGTTAGTTAAATAAGTGAAAATGAGGTTCTCGTTTTTGCTGTACATGAATATATTGAACCTGTGGGACAGGCCTTTTGTTAAAGCTGGCTTTTCTTTCTGACTTGATATATTTGAATTTGAGCAATATTAAACAATTTTAAAATAACTGCTTTTGTTTAATCTCAAATATGTCTTATTATAGGAGCGAATACAGTGAAAGTAGAAAATACCCGGAGCATCTTTCTCGTTGTAGCAATTGAAGTTGTAGCCCTCTTTCCTAAACAAACTCAGTTATCTGAAAGCAAGAAAATCCTTCTAGTCAGCTCCTTTATCTACATACTGTATAATTTATGATTAGCATACAGTTGATTTAATGAGGGACATCAGCTCAGGATCATTTCTTTTGCCTGTATTCACCAGTGGACTTCAGGAAAAGAGTAAGATAATATTTTGTAAAGGGAGGTGCCACATTTTGGTCAATTTTCATATATTTTTCTTCAATAAAAAGTATAGTGTCATAAAATTCACAAAACAAAAACTATGAATCAAGTATGTCTTAACATTAAATTAATTTACAATATATGGTCATCTCATTAAAAACAAATGTCATCAAAAACAGTTGGTAATTTATTAAATCTTTTCAAATGTTCGCCTTTATATATTTTATATCAAACACGATGAAATGCCTCCCCCTTACCTGATATTCAGAAAACCAAATAGTTGTGTCCTAATCAATAATGGAAAAGAAAACCTTTGCTGCCCTCTTGTGTAATGTAGACACTTGCGTTGCAACAGAATACAGCAGGCATGTGCAATAAAGCGCAGGCAGAGCCGCACCTCTGGCTTGTATCCATGGTTGTATTGAAGTCAGTCACGTACAGTTTACCCTAAATAATTGCAGTGCGTCATTTAGTCACCATGACGCGCGACAGCTGACGGATTCCTGCTCTCCTGAATTACTTTGGGGAATGGAAAGTCGCTCCCTGTAAGGAAATAACCGGATCATGAGACACGTAGCCCACCGTACCTGACATTTCTTGGAAAACCGCGCACGGCAGGAAAAGGCACGGAGCCGGAGGGGAGTGGAGCTGCACGGGGCGCGATGGGAGGCGGAAAGGCGCACAAACTGCACGCTGCAGCGTCATAATGAGGATACTGGGTGGACGCGTTTGTCACCATCCCATCAGTAAAGTGGGATTCATTTTGAGCAATACTGTCCACTCTACCATTTTCAGATTAGTGATTTTAAGTCAGATCTCCTGAAGTTGGTTGAAACTGTGAACTGCGACAATGCCCAGTCAGAACACAAATACTGTATAACCGACCGGCCACAGTAATAAGGACTGCGCTCTTCTGTTCCCCTGAAATACATTTGATAAGACTCAAACAGTATTGCTGCTGCGCCCCCCACATAACCTGGCAGTAATTATTAAAATGTAATTCATAGGCAGAGTGTCACACTGAGACAGGCCTACCTTAAATACTTAGTGCAAACATCTATTAATGATTAACAAAAAATCCCTAATGCATGTCAGAACACTTCCGCCTTGACAAGAAAAGTTCACAGCTGTGTTCGAGAAATTAAACACTATAAAACACTGCCATGCTGCTCCTGTGGTGTCTTCCTTCATCCCAGTTGCCTCTCATTACCCGCACATCGCTTAAAACAGACCTGTGTAGGTATCTGAGCCGTGAGACTGTGCGTGCCTGTCATTTCAATGTGACCTGCGTCCGCCATATCGTTATGATAGGACCGCACGGCTGCAGTATCTACAGACCGGAGCGCGCGCGCGTGGGGCGCACACTGCTTATCAGAGGAACGACACACTTTCACCGTCCGGTATAAAAGTCACTTTGAGCCCGAGCCAGCAACTGCTACAAAAGGTAACGTTCACTTGCATGACTTTAATTTTTAAAAACAATTTCTCTTGACACACTTACCACATGTATTTGAAAGGCTGTATACATTATGAGGGAACAGTAATCCAACAAAAGGCTCTGCTGCCGCGTCTGAAAATGATAACACTAATTTGAGTAGCGCTTGTAGATTGTTTTTTATCCATTATTACAAGCTGTATTTTACCTTGTAATAGCAATTCATCACCTTGGTGAAATGAAATAACAAGAGTATGACCTAGGTGTATGAAAAGAGAAACTAAAACTGGGTTATGTTAGGAGGAAATGTTTTAAGGGCTGGTGAACAACGTTATTGATAAGCCGTGTGCCAATTTTTGGTTTTCGCATTTTTGTGTAAGATTCCTATTAGGCGCTTGTTTGATAGCCGACCACCTATAGCCTATAATCTTGTCTTGTCCTATAGATTTGCTCTGTGAAAGGAGTATTTGATGAAAACTCTACATTTCTAGAAACATCGTTAAAGTGCCGCATGCAGCACCCCCAAAATAGTCCTCCGCTGACGCTGTAGTCGGTGTGCATTTTCAGCTATCCATACACTGTAAGGGTTATCGGCACACCTGGGCTACAGCTATAGGTGCATTCATGTCGGTTTGTCTCCATTTGACACCTAATGGGTCTATATGTTCGAAAAGAGCTTTGGCTTGGTGACAGAAAAAGCTTTTTCTTCTGCATCCTACAGTATCCATTGCTGATAACTCTCTTGACAGAGGTGAAAATGGCTGATGACGTTCAAGAAAAACTTCAGAATTATCGCACGGCTCCCTTTGACGCCAGATTCCCTAACCAGAACCAGACCAGGAACTGCTGGTCCAACTACCTGGGTAAGACTGCATGTCAAGGCCAAAGCAGTCAAATGTGGTTCCAGACATTTCTCACCTTTCTAAACGAAGATAAAATACTAATTTAACAACCAGTTAAAACTATGAAGACACACTGTGCCATATAGATATTAAAATATAATAAAATGTATTATTATTCCTTTGATTAATGATGTACTAAATAAGGTCTTTAGATGTGTTGACCCCTGACCCCTGACCTGGAGGTAATCCAGTTTGAGATTTCTTGAGGGGCCACAGACCTGACCCTTTCCCTTAAAACCTGGATTGAGGCCATGGGCTTTTTAAAATGTTAATTGTTATTGTTTCTCTATTAATAGACTATCACCGCTGCCAGAAAGCTCTGGATGCTAAAGGAGTGGACACCGCCCCCTGTGACTGGTACAAAAGGGTCTACAAATCACTCTGCCCCATATCCTGGGTAAATATTTTTCTCCCATCACTGTCCAAAAAAGACACGGGCAAGTTGAATAGTAATGGTAGAATATACACGGTACTCTCCCCTATGTGGGCTGAGTTCGTTTAGCAGGGGTCAAACAACTTTTCCTGCGAGTCTCTGCCCCGCTGACAATCAAAACAACATGAAGAATTTCAGTCCAAATTTAGACATGGGAGATTCTCCCTTTAAATAATTCTCAGCCCAATAAAAAATGCAGAGCGGTACAGCCTATTTTGAGTTTCTTTTTAAGCCAAAACCTAGGGATAAGGTTTTTTAAATATTGACTGTTAAACATCAGACATCATTACCACTTTTTCTCTGAATGGGCTGAAACTTACATGCCTGTTGAACTGTAGGTCTGTCATTTTCTGAACCTTTGTGAATTAAAAAAAAAAAAAAAGACTGTTTATGTCTCAAAATAACTTTCCCCCTGAAATTTGGTCCCTTTAGATCCAGAAATGGGATGACCAGAGAGAAGAGGGGACCTTTCCAGGAAAAATCTAAGACTGCCATCTCCAAAGCTGTTGGTCTGCAAAGATGTAATCTTTTCAGCTAAATGTTTGTATAAGTGGTGGGAGACCATGTGGCTCCATCACCACCTTCCACTACTAATGCTTTGTGCTGTAACTGAATGTTCATTCCTTACAAATACCTTTAAATGTACAGCAGATTCTGCATTAAAGTATCTCAGGATATATTTATGTAGCCCAGTTGTCTCCTATGTTTCTTCTCTTTACCGACTGTTCATCCCACCCGAAAGAATGAATAGATGCTTTATTTTTAAATTTTATTCATTCAAATAAACCTACATCAAATATACATATTTAATCAAGATTAGAAAAATAATTAAATATTTCAAAACACTAAATGTCACACATACAATAGCCACCACCCTACAAAGCAGGACTGAGATACAGAGTAATGACTATTGTTGCCGTTGGACGCACTGAAATTAAATACATAAAACTGCATTTCATATACAATTACTCCCATCAGCAGTAAGGAGTATGAAATAGTTTATATTGGGGCTCAATGAAGCAGTAAAAACCCCTCCAAACAAAAGTATCTAACGTTTAAGGATGATAACAGCTACTGCTGAGGAGACTTTCCCATGCAACAAGTTAGTACAGTAAATATTGTATGAATGAATGAATAGTACAACACCAACTACCAAGTATTATAGTGAAGGTAGAATCAGATAAATCCCTTTTTAAAGATCATTCTTCTCAATTTGAGGTAAGGTTATAGTATTTGCATATTAGAAGTTGCCCGTTACTGAATCTACTCAAAATCTAAACTGGTAAATGTAGATTTTCATTTTTCTATTTCCAACCAAATTACTAAACCAGCTTTACTGGCTCAAGAAATGTTTGCCTCCAAAACAATCTACCCTAGCAACTTCAATAAAAAGGTCACTTGGATTGCAAACAAGTTTATTTTTTCTTTCTACCTGATGCTAAGCAGAAAAAAACATACTGACCTAATTTCGTGAAGCCAAATATATGTCGAAGATTCAAGTTTGGAGTCTGAAGCTTTGTACAGCTTCAGTTTTCATTTTATTCGAGTTGAAATGTACAAAAGTCTGACCACTGTACTTTTTTTCAACTACAAGTGTACCACTTTAGCCTTCGATATAAATCTTCCAAAAGGTGAAAACCCCTCTGGGAGCACTTCCCCAAGTAAAACCATTAGGCTTTGAAATATATTAGCCAACAGATATAAATTACTAATAGATATAAATTAGTGTCTGCATAGCATTACGATTGGTTGGTGCACTGGCGGGAGTGTTAGTTCTAATACCCATTAGGCAAAGAGCTGATGGTCTAGGCTCATCTGTGAGTAAAACTCATTAATAAACGTAGCATTGGCCACACCCTGATGTGAGAGTGTATTCATGTGGCCTTGGAGCTTTTTTTAAATTTATTTATTTTTTTTTATATTTACACGCCACAAGCAGCATTTAAATATGCAGCACAAAAGTCACAAGTAGCAGCCACAGATATAGTGTTTAGTACTAGGCACAATAATAGGGCTGATAAAAATGCAGCCTCACAGGTTTATCCTGGCACTGTGGGAGGGACGACCGGGACAACCATACAGTACGCGTTCAGGTTGTGTCTGTGTGGGTGTGTTTTCACAGCAAGGGAAAGGGGGGTAATCCAACCATAAAGTGGAACCGTGTGTGTGTGTGTGCGTGCAAACCCATTGTTATCTATGCAAGCTCAGTCCTCTTCAGTGTGGACCATGTGAGCCACTGTCAAGCCACCATTACAAACCACGGCTGGGTGGCTGCTTTGGGTCTTAATGTAAGGGAGGTTTTTCAAAAGACACCCACCAGAAAGTGGGCTTAAAAAGTCAGCCACAGTTCCTCCCTTTCAGTTCTGTTCTCTTTGTATGAGCACTGAATTCACGTCCGTCTACTCATCTGTCTGTCAGTACCTCCTCTTTCCATGTTTCCCACCATCAGTCATGCAGGTTTTAGGCCGAAGAGCTGCATTGATGCAGAACAAATAAGCTTTTAGTTAAGAAGTAGTACATTCAAATTTCACTCAACAGTTATTTTACTAATTGATGAATGCCAGTTTAAAACTGGTGAGTAATAAAAGCATACTTCCAAGTCCAGTTGTTTCCCTGACTCACCTGGATCTGCTGTCTGCTTCTTCTTGTTGTGATGGACTATCTGATTCTCATTGGTCATCTTCACATCTTGATCCTCCACATAATTACTGCAACACAGCAAGAAAATGAAGCAAAGTAAATGGGAAAACCGGAACAGGGGACAACACAAAATGGAGGGCTGACTGATAACAAAGCTTGAAGCCAGCTGGTCCAGGCCTTGAGACCAAAGATGGGGCTAGAGAGGTAACGACGGGGAGAGAGGAGGGACTGAGGCATCACAAGTCAAACGCATGGTAAGGAAGGCGTGGGATGGCTGGGGGACATTTGAGGGCACTGGAAGAATCTTCAATACAGGGATTGACCACAGGGAGGTGCTGACACAGGGCTTTCACAGACTCTGTTACTTACTGTTGGTGGTGTCTTCTGCCACGGGGGCTGAAGTGGAGAAGAGCACATCTCTGTTCAAAACAACTCACCACTTTGGGACAATGGGGTTGGATCTAACCTTCTTTGTCAATACAATAGTTTTAGACTTTGACATGTTTCTTTCATCTGTCTATGACCATTTGCCACTGAACTTAAAAAAAAAAGTAAAAGTAGTCAATCATATATCTACATCCCTAAAAATCCAGGGTACCTGATAACAGTGTTCCTCTCACGGTGTGCGATGTAGGCATCGTCTGTGAACAGGATGGTGTGGTAGGGCACCACTGGATCACAGGTAGGCAGAATGCCTCGCGCCACATGGCTTACACTGTCCAAGATGCCGTTATACACCAGGAGGTCGTCCACCAGCAGCTGTACACACAGGCAGACACACAGATTGCTGCTTGAGGTCCAAACGTAAAAAAAAAACAAGTGTTTGTCCAGCTCACAGCAGACAGAGAGGCTTACCCCAAACTCCTTTACTCCTCTCTGTGGTGTCTTTGAGTAGTTCCACAGTTTGATCATGGACACCGTCACTGGCTGATCAAAGATGATGTACACACGGTTCACCTATGTGGAAACAATTGCTACACTTACACAAATGTACTAGTAGAAAACGCTCTCCTGAGTGTGTTAACTGAATGCACTGTGGCCACTTATTCTCTCTCCCTCTCTCAAATCCTCACCAGTCCAGGGAGCACCGGGGCTAACCACATGTGTCTTCCATCGTGGGTACTGTTGACTCCATCTATTAATTTATCTGGAGTCCTCACATCACCGCTCACATTGTCCAATATGTTCACACTGTCTGGAAAAGCAGCGATGTCTGGTGGACATAATGTTGAGGAACAGCCATACCCATTAATACTCCATTAACACTCCTTCAACAGCTATTACTAATTTACCGCCTGGGTCAGTCGTTAAATGTGTGCATCCTCTCTCTGATTTTTCAGATGTCACACTAGGAAAAGCACAGGTGTAACGAATAACATTAATGATGATTTAATTCTATTTTGATTGTGCTAATAAGCCATACCAGTTAGCCAAGATGCACAATACCAGAGCCCTGCAACTGGTTCACCTAAATGGAATGCAGCACAGGGTATTGATTACACCTGTGCTTTTCTTGCTATGACGTGTCAAAATGTCTGAATTTCTACAAAATTATTAATTAGTTACGTTCCAACCGATTATAGTTTCTCCACCAGTCAATGTGACGCCAGAACACAATTATCCCTCATGGTATCTGGGTAGGTTTTAATATTCATACCCCTAGATAAGAGATAAGAGATAGGAGTAGATTTATAATTTGTGACTCTAAACTCAATGTTTATGGATTTACACCACAAATTCTTACAGTGAAAGATTATATAGATATATTCTAGCTGGGGAAGAGAGTTTAGGTTTGTGAAGACAGAGGCATGAAGGTCGATGTAAACTCATAAGAAAAGATACTGTTGTCACTGAGACTGATCTTCTCATGGTTCTGGTCATAAAATTCGAGGCCGTTGAGGCCGATGTAGTACGGATCTCCCCAGGATGTTAACAGCTGCAGCTGAAAGATGACTGACAGGTGAAGGTCAAGGAATATACAACATGAACCCCCATGCATAGCACACATCAGGCCTGGGCTGTGTCTAGGTGACTCCATATTTGCTGTATAGTGCATCATAGAGTGTCTGAATTCTGAGTTTGAATTTTATCCTCTATATAGCGCCCTCAAAAATTACGCTACTTTCTGCTAACAAGCACTTTATAAATGCAAATCGTCAGTGATGGCGCAACATGACGATGATTTACAAGTGTCAGAAATGTCACTTTACTGCTATTTACTGTCTATTAAATAGGGAGGAGAGAATGAGTGGATGACGGAGTGATTTCTGACACAGCCCACGTTTTTAAAAAACATCAGAGCAGATCCTCCATCCGCCATGAATTCATGATGGCACACAGGTGCTATGTTCAGGCTGGCTGTCCCAATCCTCATTTGAAATAATAGAAAAATAAGAATGATTAAAAAAAAAAATCCAAATTTAAAAACATTTCTGAAGATGTTTACTGCCCTTTATGTCACTTGCAACACACCACAAAATAGTGTTACAACCAGAGCACCACTGGGCTGTTAGCCAGCCGTGACTGTTAATGCAAACTGATTAATATTGCCTGAACATACAAATCCAATATGTTGATTTGCAAATGAACAGTTTGGACAGTCAATCAGATTTGCCAGCAGTTTGAACAAATCCAAAGATTCAACTGACAATGCAAACAGTGTCAGAAGGATACATCCACAAGGCATGATGGGAGCTTCATAGTCCATGCTGGCCTGTTCTTGTTTCTTGCTTCCTCTGAATTAGAGACATTAGACAACATTAGAAATTAGGAAGCTTTCAAACTTTCTCCTGAAACAGCAGCACATGCTAATTAAATTTCTGGCTACTACCTGTGGTAGTCCTCTGCACTCTTGTTGTCGGTGGGCGTCTGGAGGAAGTCTACGAAGAGGATCTCCTGGGCAAAGTCAAAGTGACAGTTGCCCGGCCCTTTCCTGATCAGGAATCCCTCCGATGGGGAGATGGCAACATCATCCATGAACACATGGATCACCTTCACCTGAACCAAAGATGTAGAGATTTGTACGTTTTATGTGTTGTTTATAGCCTCCTGCATAGAACATTTCTTGTTAAATGTAAAAACTTTATAGCTGTTTCACAGTTTATCATGTACAGTATTATATTGTTTGATATATACAGCTTATTATTATTATTTAAATGGAACTTGTATTGGTCTCTTGTAACGACTGCACCTTCATAGCAAATACTGTTTGAGCCTGACAGGAAAGTGTCTCACCCCTCTGTAAGAGTCCTCAGGGGACTTGTTGTAGTTCCAGATACGGAGTCCGGCGATGGTCTGGACCTTGCTGAACATTATGTTCAAGGTGTGGGGCTCTCCATAGGAGAAAGGGATCAGCCACATGTGCTGGTCATCAGTGGTGATGTTGTTGCCGTCTATAAGCCTTGGTAATAAAAACAGACACAAGACTGCAGCAAATACAATAATGATCTGATCTAAGTCTGGATTTTGAATGCGATTTTAGATTTTTCTTGAGAGCAGGTAGAGTGAGGAAACTGGTAAAAAGGATCAGGAACATTCTCAAAAATTAAGGTTATTATACTACTACTACATCTACTGTTGTGTATATAAAAAACAAAACATTAATAAGTGTCAAATGTCAGAGTATTCAACATTCTCACAGAGCATATAGTGTCAGACGTACTTATCAAGCGTGCGCAGGTCGTATCCATAGTCAGGCAGGTCGTTGAGGTCCCTGGGTGAGGCAGCCATCATGCTGAGGTCTAAAGGTAAACTCTCTCCGTCCTTCCCCACCACCTCCAATCCTGTCAGGCCCATGTAGTGGGAGTCCCCCCAAGTTAACACCAGCTCTAGTCTAAGGCCTGGGGTGGAGGGAGACAGTTACTGTAAGTATCCAAACAGCAAAAAGAGAACTGAGCATGTGACGACAGGATGCTGATTATCTACTCACACTTTCCAGTGTACATGCCAGGATTATGCTCCATGTTCTCCTCCGACAGACTCACAGTGGGGTTGAGGTGGAGTTTCAACTAAAACAACATGTTAACACATTAAAACCATAATTGTTTCACACTGTCCTGTTGACGGTGTGATGGCTAATTTACTCTTGATGCCTGTTATACTGTCCTTCCTAAGCAATGCGCGGATGCTGAACACTATTGGTTCCCACACAATGAAATCTCATAACATGTTTTGCTGAACAGATGGTTTGAATGTCCTTTGTTGTATCACTGTCACAGTTGGGAATAAGGTGCATAAATTTACAAGCATTTGACATTAAACACTTAACACTTGATAAAAAACTCTATGAAAACCTGTACCCACTGCTGATAAGACTTACTTTGAGGTCTTCCTCTCGGAAACCGGCCTGTGTGAAGGGTCTTTCCTCTCCCTCTCCATCAGCGGTGCGCGGTCTCTGCAGCTCCTCCTCATACACCAGGCCCTCGGGACCCTCACCTTCACTAAGGAAGGTTTCATCATAACGAGACATAGCCTCCAGGATCTCATCATCAGTGGTGAACAGGATAGTGTCACCAAATTGGTCCAGCTCTGAAGTGAGGAAAAGGGAAAAGTCGATCAAAAGTAACACACAAAGGAGCATAAAAACGTGTGATGCTGTTCTGTTCAGCTACCTCCAGACAGGGTCCCAGAGGCCTTGGCAATCTCGCCCCTGAAGATGCACCTCCCATCGAGCAGCATCTCCACCTCCTTCACCCCTCGGAAGGAGTGAATGCGTGACTTGTTGTAGTTCCACACTCGGATCATGGCCACCTGGTAGGGAGCTCCAAAGTCCAGGAAGATGGTGTGGCTACGACCAGAGGTGAATGGTGCTAGCCAAAGATGCATGTCATCCTGGGTACGATTAACGCCATCAATCAAGTTAGTGACCACGCGTGGATCCTTGCCGTATGCAGGGAGAATGTTGATGTCTGGAGGGTCAGCACGGATGTGAGCAGGTTGCAGGGGCTCTCCACTGGAACTGAACACCTCAAGGCCGTTGAGGCCCACGTAGTGGCGATCACCCCAGGTGGACAGGATGTTGATAACCAGCCTTTGGCCCTGGGGCAGCACCGGGATCTCAAACTCGTCCTCCCGCTCCATGGATGGATCATCATCAGGGCCTTCACACAGTGCCCCCTGAGTGGTCAAGGAGGAAAGCGGGCTCCTGGGTGCTGTGGAAGGGTTGACTGGGACTGTGGGTGGACCACGAACCTGGCGCTGGAGGAACTCATCAAAGATGTCCCCTTCGAAGCCCATGTTGGAGATGCGCCCACGTTGGCATTGGTTGAACTTAGTGAGAGAGTCCCAGGACTCCATGAGGGTGTCATCCTGTTGGCTGTGCAGCTGAGCCAGAGAAGTGCACTGCCTCCTGCTAGTGCTCACCAGTGACATCGGCTCCTCTGGAGTATAGATAAAGAATAAATAAAGATTAGCTACCAATTACTAACACAGAAAATAAGATAATCCTTTTATCACTGTAAACTGCCTTTACATTGGTCATCAAACAGGGAATACAAGAAAAAAATTGTTTTGTGCAGCCATACACTAATCTCTGTCTAGTTAGTCATTTCAAATAAAAATGTATATTTGTAGTCTGAGAGATTGAGGGATTATAATGAAAGAGGCAGTCAGCTTTGTAACAACAATCTACTAAAATCTTATCTAAATTCAGAAAGACTTCTGTAAAGATGACAATTTCCTGCAAATTTCAATGAGAAATGTTTTGACCTTACAGTTAAATAGATGACAATGGTTAATCAGCAGCAGAAAGAATGACAATCATTACACAGCACAAAGGCCAGGACAATAAGCACGGCTGCTCAGTAAAGTGTAGTGTAAGGACTCTAGTAAACTAAACAATACAAGTAGTAAGCCTTTCATTTTTCAACCAGTCCAATATGGCAGCACATAATGCTGCACCCTCACCCCATAAACGCATGGTCTATGATGACCGTCTCAAAACAAATTAACATCAGAAAATGACTAAGGGAGCAGCACTTCATATAGGGAGCCAGGGATGAGGTGTATAAAACCACTTGACCCAGATAGTACTCAACTTAAGTAAAATAAACATTTAATGGTTTGAATTGCTAATGGTTATTTGGTTGAAGAATCCCGATAATTAGTCTTCCTTCTGGTTCCTGGTTTGGGAATTACTAATACAGTTTGATAATAAATGTATTATCATTTGAAGAGATTATTAAATTTGTTAATAATAGGTGAAATACAGCACAAAATAAAGTACAGGGGTGAAATAATCACATATAAAAGGTGTCCTTCCATCATAACTTTAATATGGGAGGTAGCAGTCTTTCCTACCTGTGTTTGACAGTGCAGTAGCTCTGAGCTGCTGCTCCTCTGTCTGCCTGCCAGCAGTGTTTCGGAATGAGCTCCTGCGTCCGCTGATGGGCCTGTCCTGCTTTTGATCCCCGAGCTCCTCCAGCAGGTCGGAGCTCAGGTCCAGAGAGTTAGCCTTCCACTGACTGCCGTTCACTGTCCTCTCCGTCCCCCTACACACTCGGCCTGGGTTACATGGCAGCTCTGGGAGCATTGAAGAGGATGAGGCTGTCGGGGATTTGGGCTCTGCAGAGTGCTGAGGCACCAGCCACCGGGGCCTCTCCCTGCTGGCCTCGCAGCCCTCTGGCGCTCCTCTGCTCAGGGGCTGTAGCCACTGTGGGGCCACCCGTGAGGAGGACGGCTGGGTGGTGACTGTGTGCTCCACGGGTGCAGGCTGCTCCACCTGCTGCCTGAGAGAGAGGGGCTCTTCCGAGGCAGACAGGTCAAAAGAGTTTCTTTGTGTGGTGGAGTGACGAGCAGAGGACGAAACCCCCGCTGATGAAGGAGTGATAGGTGGTAGCAGTGTATGTGATTTCTCCTGCATGTCTATCATAGCCTGGCCTGCTGCGTCTGACGGCTGCGGATTCGAACTGTGGTGCCGCTGGCTGCTGCTGCCCTCCCCACCCTTCCTGTCCTCATGGCACTGGGGGCTGGCACCCCGTAGACTGTGTCCTGAAGACACGGGGCTGGAAAACAAGGAGTCAGAGACCTGGAAATCCTGGAGGTCAATCGTGGTGCTGTAGTCAAAGACCTGGTTGCCACAGCCCCTCTCCAGCTCACCTTCAAACACCAATGTGCTGTTAAGATACAGCTTTATATGCCGTGCACCAATGTCAAGATCCTAAAAAAGAAACAGAGCTTCAATGTACCTGAATATACAGTCATGTTCAACAGTTTGCACACCAATTGAAGGATTTGGGGTCAGATGATATCAGAGAAAAATATTTAGCATTTCATTTTATGTCTCTGTATACTGAACAACATTTTGAGTACGTAATGATTCTAATTCAAAGCAACACAAGCTGCAAACCCAAAAGCACAAAGTCAAAAAAGTATCACTTGGGGAATTTCATACATTCACTATTGATTCATTTATCTATTTCTTACATGCAGAGTAAGAGCTATCCAAGCTAGCAGTAATTAGCACTCTCACAGACGCCAAGTCATGGCTGCCATGGAGAAATGGCTGAAGCCCAACTTAAATCTGCTCAATCCACTAGGCAGTAAACCACTATAAATCCAGGTTAACCTAGAACCTAGTTCCTACCAACAGTTCCTTACCTTCCAGGTTCAAGACATCAAGTAATTCTAGATAGCTGTAGTAGCATAGAAAGAGATACGGCAGGATCTTTGTACCCCTCTGTGAAGAGCAGTGAGGTTGAGAGGCAGAAGCCCACGCTTCCCCTAGCACTAATCCTCTGGGGCTAATCTCTCACTGTTCCACATTTGGCCAGACTGACTGGCAGCTCAGCCAGCCACTGCTAAAAGAGGACCACACCCCCGATGTAACCACGCCAATACAGTCACCCGTATTATAGTGACAACACACAAGCATGGTGGATTTATGAGCTCTGGTGCTACAGACAGCTAAATGAATAATCTCTGAACTGGAGAGAGGGATAAATCAAAAGATGTGTGGAACGGATTGCACAAATGTTATCTAACAATTCAAATTAACTGTGATGACACAAACAAAAAATAAAAAGCACATACGTTGAGGCTTCTGTTGTAGTTCCAGATCTTGATGCGAGATATTCCAAAGTCTGGGGAGCGCTCTGTGTTCCTGATGATGAAGTAGAGCTGGACGGGAGGGTGGAACGGACACGTCCACATGTGACGCTCTTTGGTGGTCTGCCAACACAAGAGAACGCACAAAATCAGTGAATTCTTTGTCCATGTAAATAATGAGATTCATTCAGAAATATATGTAATAGGCCTTTTACACAACAGACAGATGTAAAAGCTCGGGTGTAATTAATAACATCAATCATGGCTGCATCCCATTTAGGTGTTCATACTTCAGAGCCCTGTTATTGTGCACGCTTGTTTACTGTCATGGCCTACTGGGACAATAACATGGAACAGAGCCATAATTAAAGTAATTAGTTACACCTGTGCTTTTCCTGCTAAGAGAAGTCAAAATGTCTGCTGTGAAAAAGGTCGACTGTACTTTAAATTTTATCCAGTGATAAAAATGCTAAAGATGGAAAAATGCTGACAAAAACATTTAATGCAGGTTATGCATAGCTAATTTTCAATGTATACTTTCAGATCTAATTTGTGCGGCAGAAATCATTCAATCAGGATGCTGAGGCAGGCAGCAGAGACTCACCTTCACCTTTCCGTTGACAAGCGCCCCCAGATTCCCGGGGTAGTCAGCGTTCCTGATGTCTAGGTCGTGAGGCGACACATACAGCTTCTTGTTTCTGACGCAGAAGAACTGCAACTCAGTCAGCCCGACCTGCAAAGCGTTCCCCCAGTTTGACAGGATCTCCATGGTAACATACAACGCAGGGGTGACCTCTGCCGAGGACTGCCTTTGCTGCAATGACAACACAAAACATTCATAAGTGCTTCTGTTGTGTCTCTATCACACCCAGCAGTATTAGGATTATTCATTCTGAATTGCGAGACGGTGTTACTGACTCACCGGCTGCTTGCTACAGTCTGTTTTGACACTCTGTGCAATGTTGTAGCTGGGTGCTGCTTCAAGTTTCTCCAAGGCTTTCAGCAGTTTCTGTTGTTGCCTGAACAGAAGGATGACACCCTCAGCTCTGCTGCTTTGTCTATTGTCCCTGACCTTCATATTAGTGGTGATGGATGGCTGAGCACAGCTACACTGATAAATAATTCTTCAAGGTCAGGGGGTGTACACACCATACATTTCTGTTAGTATTAGTGTCTATAAAACACTATTACGTTTAGTCTGATACTGCAGGGTGTACAGGATTACCACCACAAGTATCAGGTGCCCTTCCATCCCTCAGAAGCCAGAATGTATATACAGTATCTGTGTGTTTAAGTGCCATATTCTGTCAGCATACCTGGGGCCCATGAGCGTGATTCTCTGCATGGCCAAAGTGACACTGTTATCATCCTTGTCGTGGCTGTTGTGGTGCACTAAGCCATTCATCATCTGCTGTCCCCTGCCCTGGATAAAGAGGAAGCAAAATAGAAGAGTCAGAGATACATAAGCTTTAGGGGCAGAGTTTACATGTAAGCCAAATCCATAACACTATCACTGTATTAAAATCAAGAGCACATACATGTGTAGCGTTATGGGTGGACAGTGAAAAGAGAGATCAGGCCGTAATAGTATAAGTACTCTGGATCAGCATAAAACAACTGGTGACACAAAAGTACATGTACAAAGACATGTACAGTGTGGGGCAGGCAGACCGTGTTGCGGCTGAAGAGCTCAGGACTCTGCACAGGGTCGTTTTCTCTCTGGATGGCCTGGCGCACCCTGCATGCCATCTCCTCTGGGTCCCGCTCCTCAACAGAAGCCTTTCTGGCTGCTGACAGGGGCCTCTCCACACGACTCCTTGGCCCTTAAGCAAGAAGCACACATCTTTTAAACCACAATCATGCACCATGCTATCCAACAGATCTATCTACAGAAACATTTTTAAAAAGAGCCTGTGTAAAGAGTTTTATTCCAAAATGGGAAATCTGACATTTGTGGACTTTTAGTTTAATCAGTTAATCACGAATCTCAGTTCAGCACTGACTTCATTTTAAAAAAACGTTAAAAAGACTTACTCTGGCCATCCCAGCTCTCTTTGGATGGTGGCCTGTCTAATGTTTTGCTCTTCACCAACATGGGTTTAGTGGGTATAAAGCTGTCGATGTTTTCTTTCCTTTTTGCAGACAGAGAGCGTTCGATTTTACGACCTGGAATAAAGAAGAAAATGAAGCCGAGGTACATTTTCAAAGTTTTCAGGAATATATTCAGGCATAAAAGGGTTTAAGTCCTTCTGCATCCCATGGGTTGGCTAATAGGAAACTTGAACTGTGCACAGACAGCTAATGCACTTGCCTATTCTCCATGTGTACAGGTCAGGAGGAGATGGAACCATTCTGGATAATAAACTCACCCTAAAAATCAATAGCAAATTTACATATGAAAGTGGATGCTGAAGCCTACCTTTAGGTGAGGGTCCAAAGTCCAGGACAATGAGGTTAGCCGAATCCAGATGGCTATGGGAGCTGCTGGGCCGAGGGTTGGAGGAGGACTTGGAGGACGAGAGGGGCAGCCCCAGTTCGTCCAGACTCTCCGTGCTCTCCTCCCTCTCAATCTGCTCCTCCACCCACTCCTCGTCTGACTCCTCCCCCGCTGAGCCTCGGTTGCTCCGCCGCATGCTAACCTCCAGGCTCCGACGCAGAACCTAGTTTACAAAGGTCAGCGTTTATGTGTGCATCCACGCAGTCATCAGTGTAAGCACTCACAGGCGCAAACATACACACATGCATGCTGACAGTTTAAGCATTCCCTTGATTTGTGTGACTACCGCTGAAAGAAACGTCATAAATTAACACCCAGGAGCATAAAACAAATTTAGATGATTCACTACATCTCATGGCACCTTGACAAGATGAAATAAAACAGTGTACATATTTCTTCTTCTGCTCACCTTCACTTCCTCAAGGTTGAGAAGTACCTTCTCACTGTGCGCCTGATTTGCTTGGCCCCCTTGGCTCTCAGGCCTGGAGCTGAAGGAACGCGACACCTTGGAGGTGTCCCTCGGGGAGCAGGGACTACGAGGCGAGCGCGGACTGAAGCTCTGTATGAAACAAGGTGATTGGATAAAGGAGAAATGGCAGAGATGAAGAGATGCTAAGCAGTACAGACAGCTGCATCTGACACATAGCCCCTCCCCTGGAAAAAACACCCACACACACAGGCTTGGTAGGCATTGTTATGTCTTCACTATACCTCCATGTCTACGCTTTCATAGGGCTCAAAATCCTCAGAGTAGCGCTTTTCTGGGGAGATCTGCAAACTTGGTCCTTCCTCTGTTCGAATTCTGACAGAATCCTGCATCCATGACAAAAGAGGAAAAATGTAATATGTGTGCTTTCATAGGGAAATATTTATTTTTGATGCACCACAATCAAGGATTACAATATTCAGTAATTAGAAGCCTCTACCTGCACCCATTCTTTCCTCTGGACCTTCCCTGGGGCAGTGTGGCTCCTCTTCCTGTGGGTCTGCTCCAGATTATGGCTGTCTTCGGTTAGCTGGTGGGCGCTTCTACAGACATCTGCCGATGAGCACCAGCACAGAAAGGAACATGAGCAGCTTGCAGCAGACTATTGCCTCAGATGAGAAGGAACACACAGTCACATACGCAGATGGTCCACAGCGCATAAAGGGAAGAGAAAAAAAAAAACTGTCTGCCAGCTACAACTGTCACTATCATTTATTCACTGGGACTGGGCATGGGATCATGCCACGCAAACTACAAGCTGAGGACTGGTGGCTATTAGCTGGTGCTCCATATGGTCTGGGGATGACAGAAGCAACAAGAATAGAGTATGAAGTGGTGCCATCAATTTAAGTGTAAAAATGACTGAATACTCAAGAACAATATTTCCCCTGGCACAATAGGGAGGTAAAAAAAAGATGAGGTCTTATATAAGAGTTTTTACTTTTGAGCGTCTGTAGGTTTATTTTGATCCAGCAGCAGCGTACCTGTTGTACGTGCAAGCCTCCAAGCAGGTGAGGAGGTGACAGACTTGTGGTTGGAGCTCTTCGGCTGCTTCCTACTGGCTTCAGCATTGGCTCCGTTAAGATAAATGGAAAAACCCTGCTCAAGCTGTTCCAACTCAATCTCCCTGGGGCCTTTGACTTTAAGGCGCTTAAGGATCCTGAGGAGCAAAGAAAACTGGTCACTACAAATGTGAAAAAAAATATGGCAAACAGTGTATCACAGGTTTGAGATCGCTAAGCTCAAGATCCAGGACTCACAGGAGAGCATCACACTATTCTCACCTCCCTTCTCCCACATTTCCCACACTAGCATTGTGTATCTCAATGCAAGAAACCAATCAGTGCTCTTATTAGGCAGCACTGAAAGTCAGGGAGGAGTTGTGTATCTCCTCTGTGAAATCCAATCTGTCTCTGCCCAGCAGCCTGTGCTCACACTTCACCTGTTTTTGTGCTGGAGGGCGATTAAATATTCATCCACAGCGTCATCCACAGCAGAGGCAAGCTTCTCTCCTTGGCACGTCTTACTCCCCTTCAAGAACACAAGCATGAGTACACAGACACAGACACACACACACAATGCAGAGTCAGAAAAGCTCAGCTGTTTGAGGAAAACAGATTGTCACACTACTACACATCATTGTTGCACATGTATTCACATTCACAGACTACAATCAATATCCACTTAATTCTGTACAACACAAAATGTATGCAAACAACTTGCTCCTCCAGTCTTGAGTAAATAAAGCATCAACAGTACACGGTAGATAGACAAACACTTTTATGTAACTTGCAACATGGTAGGGTTTTTGGTGTCAAATGTATCTGTTCAACCAACTCATGGTACAAGAATGGTGCCAGGTTCAAAAAACATTCAGTCAGTGTCAGTCCTGAGGTTAAAAATGTGATGTCAAAAATTGGGAATGTTTTCATGCGAACACATTCGAGCCCTTAATAAGAACTTATCATCATCACTTTAACACTGTTGCAAACTTTAACATTGTTGGAGTCCAGGTACACCCATCTGTGAATGGTCTAAGGTTTTTCAACTAACTCTGCTGAATAACACACCATTCACACATCATGACGATATTTAGTCAACTCAAAAGGCCTGCAGACTTTGAATTTTGAGATGTGGCGGCGGAATAGTGATCACAGCAAAATGCACTGCTGAAAAATATGCATTAACTGAGGGAAATTACTGACTCAGCATGTGGAATAATTCCAACACTTTTGTGAATCCATGCCGTGTCAAATTCAGGCTCATCTTTAAAAGGTGGTCCTTCCCTGCGCTCATTAGGTGTGAGCACAACAGTGGAACAAGAGCTCTTACATCTTACAATAATGTGTCCTTGCATAATACATAAGGCGTAGCGCTTTCAACTAGCATTGACAATACATGTCACAAATCTATGATGTGAACAATCTCTTCAAATGTCATGTGACTAGAGAGTGATGAACAACTGATCATTTGTGTTTAAAAGCCACGTGAAAGAGGGTCCAACAGAAGGGTCTACAATCCTCACAACATGAACTTTGTTCAGACATAGCTGCACTCAACTCAAATCCTCATTAAAACATAAGATGACTGGCTGCTTCAGTTGTACTGAACATTAGACAGATAAGTGTGTCTTTGAAGGAGCATCAGTTGTCCACATAAATGTCACCTACAGCTCATGCCATTCCATTTTTATAAATCATCATGCAAGACGAGCAAAGAAAAAACAAAGCCCTTACTTAGTTTCTACAAGTCAACTAGGCTACGGCATCTGTCAATGTCAGGAGCAGAAGAGGAGCAAAGAAATTTGAAGGAAGAACAGAGAGTACTTGTTAGTGCCAGAGGACAGAGAGACAGCAAGACAGCTGAGACACTACTGTAAAATACCGCATGCGTTGTTGCAATTAATGCCCTGAAAATCACTTCATAGTGTCTCATGTCAAGATGACAGATGATGTGAACTTGAAATCACTGACAGAGCAGATGAGTCGTTACATAAAACCATATTTGCTTACCTCGTTATCCATTGTGTGGTCTGCAGATGATGCTGTTCACATAACCCCCTACCAAATTTTGGAGAGGGCCGATGATTCTTCAAACATGTCATTGAAATCTGTGTTGTGTTTGATTACCACTGCAGAGGAAACACAGATGACAACCCCAAGGTTACCTGTGTCAGGAAACCTAAATAACATTGAATGCAGTTCGTTTAAAATGTCGCCCCACCCGCTGGTCGATTCGGAAGAACAAATACATAATATCCGCTATTCCCAAGCCAAACGTTACCCATCTTATTTTAACCAGGTTTTCGTCAAAACTCATTTGAAACAGCGTGGCGTTAATACGTTTACTGACTATCCCTGCAGGGAGCTGACAGATGTGTGGTAACGTTTGCTGTATTGATTTGTGTGGCATTAATAGCTAACACGCTAGCCATTTCTGACTATGCTAACGTTACACGGCTAGCTAACGCTTTCTGACAATTTCCAGTAACACTGCGGGTCAACTGTTTATCGCATTAATTAACTCCTGAAGTTACTGGCAGAAACAACGTTAGCAAGCATCCCGTTAGCATGGACGCTAATAACAAACGGAAAGGCTAACTGGTTAGCGTTAGCATGCATCTAGTCAACATTACATGACACAAAAACTGGCTTTTGCTCTCATATTCTCGTACACCCTTTACTCCGGTTCTAATAAATATTAAAAAAAGACTTACTGTCCGTGTAAAACAGTACTTTGTTTGCCATTAGCTTTGAAATTAACGAGTTTTTCTGTGTTTTCTCATGTGCCCAGTGTTTAGTGTTGGTTGGTAACCAGGATAGCTGTCCACCAATGGCGAGAGCCGCATCAGTGTCAGACACGCCCCCAGCCTGTCCGCTCTCGGCCAGCTGCTCCGACATCCATACAAGCCTCCAAAAAACCTTGTGCTTTACACTTCTGGAGCACTGAAGGAAGCAGTATGCATGTATGTCAGCATGGCATAGCATAAGGTTGCAAAGAAATAAGGAGATCTTTGAAGTAAAATCACACAGATTTCCATGGTCAACAGTCAAAAGCTCAACACTGTTTTTATTTATTATAAATCAATACATTTTATATAAAAAAAAGGACAAAGAGGATCTGAAATAAAACCATTGTAGATGTAAACCAAACAGATCAGGTTATGGCCACTCTCTTACCACACTGGACCCATATCATAGACTCTTGATTAGCTAGCATGTCTTGTTAACAGCACATTAGCTCATCCCAAAACACCTTAGGCTATATTTAAGATCAACCTACAGTTTGGAAAAGGTTTTACATGGAAATATGTTGTTGACATCAATCTCTCAGCAAAGCTTTGCAAGTATAACAACTAAGCATGCCATTTGTTTTTGTGCAATCCATTACAACCACCACCAGCAGCAGTCAACATTATTTGTAAAGTGCGCACACAAATTTGTTTTTTGTATAGCAGTTCAAGGATGTGAAGACTCTTAAACTCCTGAAGGTAAACAATATAAGCTTTGTGTGGCGCCCAGTGTAACGGTCCTGAATGTAACGCAGGTTTAGGCATCTTCTGTCGAGAAATTACCAAGCTTTAGCCGATTAGTTGTTACAGACTTCCTAAAATGAGATCCGTGAGGCATCTGAGAAAAGCCAGCATCATTGTGTTGTATACACTTAACCACTTCTTGAAAATAGGTGGACATCAAAATGGTAACATGCTAGAGGTCAAAAAGGAGCACAGGCAGCTGCTTAAACAAGCTAAGCCGCTCACTGCACTAGTAGCACTCAAAAACACTCAACGCAGAAGAGAGGGTGGGTCTGTTACCATGGAAACCAACTTGAATTTTAAATGGATATCACAACTTTGTTTTATTTAAAAAAAAAATAAAATGCCCTCATGACAGAATTGTAATCCATTACTGTTTGCCATTTAATTGCAGGCAAACAGGTGTGAAGGCAATACAAGTGCAACCAATTTATCCTCACAGCACTGCAAGATAAAAAGCATTCAATCTAACTAGATTAGTTCAATAAAGATGGTTTTACTGACCCTGACCTTTATGGTAAATCTCGTGTTTTGGTAGTAAGAATTTATTTGTAGACGGCTTGCCCAAATTTCCCTTCTTATTCATTATTAACCATTTTCTTGTTGAAAACATGTCAGCAGTCTTAACAGATCTAAATGAAATGTCTATATGATTATTGTGGGAAAAGGTTATGGCTTTCTGTTGCCTGTTTTTTAAAACCAAGACTTTACTGAGCTAACTCTGCTGGGTTATGGTAGGTAGGCGTAGGTTAAAACGGACCACATGTCCAACTATTAAAAACACTCATGGGAGGAGAAAAAAAGTAAAACAATAACTTAAATAGAAGTGCTTAAAACAGTTCTTAGAGCCCTTTCGAAAACCAAAAAAAATAAAGTTGCAAAGCAGGAATCCCACCCAAACAGAAAAGGAGAGCAAAATGAACAGTTGCAATGGTAATACTAATATTCATCCAATGATTCACAGATGTACAGTTCATGTGTAGGTCATATCCTTCCCTCCCTTCCCGGTCAGTGGCCCCCCCACGTCTGTGAGCCGCGGCTTCCCTCTGTTTCAAGTCTATCTGTGGTGGGAGAACACTCTGTCTCAGTACACCTCCCCTCTTCCTCCTTTGCCATCAGTGCCTGTTCCTCCTCTTTTTTCCTACGCTCCAACTCCCACTCTACGAAAGTGTCGAAGAGGCTGGGCCAGGCCTCGTCCTCGCTGTAGTTGCTCAGGTCAGACCCTACAGCCTGGGTGAAGTTGAGGAACATGTTCCACGTGTCCCTTGAGATGCCCCGAATACTTGAGGGGTTCTCCGCCAGGAAGTCCAGCCAGCGCTCCAGGATCACAGGCGTGTCCTGGGTGAAAACCAGGCGCCACAGAGCGATGGCAATTTCACGCTGCAGCGAGCGTTGGCCCTCCTCAGCGTCCAGGCCAAACTGGAAGGTGAAGCGGTACAGGTCCTTGAAGTTCTCCTCGTTTTGGGCGTCCAACAGCATGCAGGGGAAACGTGAGCAGATACCCTCGAGGCTGTCTGCCTGGATGGCCTTGCAGCCCTCAACAAACTCCTTCCTGGTGACACAAAGTAAACAGGACCCAACATTAGAATGATACTGGACCATTTCACTAAGGAGGATGAGGCCCAGAAGCAAAGAGCATGATATTTCAACAAAGCTAAATGAACAGCATCAGAGCTAACTAATAGCCAAATTTAAAAGCCATCTAATGCAAACAACAGGGCCATGTGTCACTGAAAAAGAAGGAGGCCCTTGCAGTTTAAGGAATACATTAAAGAATTGTACTGAAAACTGTTCATTCTTTTAATATAACACTGACAAACATTATTTCACATCAGTGTTTAAGTGGGCCTCTACCCAGAGAGATATACTTTGCTGTTTGAGCACTACAACAATATAGGCTTTCAAAGTCAAATGTAATATAAACAGCTTCAGTAAGCATCAGTTGACAATAAAACATGTTGGTAACCAGAGTGTGCTGTTGTTCAAAGCCTCTGGATAGAAAAGTGCTGAGTTAAAAATCAGAGAGGGGGAGCAGTGACAAGTGACCCGGCCAGCAGGCAGCCCCATTCATCTCCGACACTAACACAGCAGGATCCATTTCCTGTGTGCCACCTACCTGACAGTGGGAAACTGTGTGTGTGTGTGTGTGTGTGTGTGTGTGTGTGTGTGACCACTGCACAGTGAAAGACTTAAGACTAGAAGGTCGAACAGCGCAGGGAGGGGAAGTTGCTTCTGTGGCTAGAGGAGTAGTTATAAGGCATCAAGCTAGTTATTAGTGGTGCATGGTATACAATAATTGCCTGAAACATGTTATAATATCAGAAACCATACAAAAGTAATTACAGATAAGGTGAACTCCCAATTTGATAAGTGGATGATCTTTTTAAAGTTATAAATATTATATTATTTATTTGATAGCGATAGTGGAGCGATGAGAGGAAACGAGGGAGAGAGATGCAAAAAAAAGGGCCCCAGTCAGATTTGAACTGGGAGCATTGCAGTTCATGGTTGCTGTCTCAACCCTTAAGTCAAGGTGGGCCCCCATGGGTGATTTGTCTGTTAATTACAGGTGCCTAAGTGTGTGCCATTTATTCAGCTATAATATACTTTTTCTTAAATGTAACATTTACTGGCCAATTGTAAAGTCGCCCAAGTTTCTTTGTATTTCTAAACACTTTTTACATTTACCTAAAATTTTCTAGAGGTGTCCCTATATGTTTAATTTTTTCATTGCTTATTGGCACCGACACCAGCTGCCTGGAGCAAAGTTCCTGGTCAGGACTAGGGGTGATATTCTCACAGGCTTGCAACGGGACATAGTGCTGGTCATGTGAAGTGTGCCAATAGTCTGTCCCTGCCTACATCAAGATGAGTAAAGTCAATCTACTTTAGAAATGTGTTTAATAGCCAATACCTTCACATTAGTACAGTGTCAGTGTGGAACTTCTCTTAATTCCAAGCATGAACAAAACACTCAAGTTCAATCGCAGTTTTCAGCCAACAGCAACACTTGCTGGTGTGCACAGACTGAAAAAAAAATCTGAGATGGATCAGGTTGTATGTAATTAATTGGCCCCAATCCTGCAGATTTGCTTAGGGAATCCCCATAATGTTTTCACTTGAGGTAACAGAGTTGACAGCATGTTACAGGGAAGAGAAGGACCAGGAAAACTTTGTTAATTAAAACCAAGAACAGGTCTTTTTACATCACTTAATGTTCAAGATTTGAAAGGGAAAATGGCTTTGTTTGTTTTTTTTTTGCATTTTCACCTGTATTGGATAGACTGACAGTGAAGATAAGAAACATGAAACATAGGGAGAGAGACGGGTGTGGGACACAACAAAGAGAAATCTAACTGGGGATGTTGCAGTTATATGGTACGTGTCTTAACCACTAAGCCACCATGACACACTGAGAATTGGCAAATACCAAAATAATGTGACATGTTTTATAAATGCGACTTAAAGTACTCTGTACTCATCTCCATGAGTGTTTGCAGATAGTTGAACAGCATCTTGTTTGGTAATTCAGGGCGGGGACTAATGAAACTATGTTTAGTCATCTGGGATAAGGAAATATCTGTATCATTTTGTTCGGTTTTCACCTATAGCCAATTACTGTGTAGTAGTCATGCTAGTTCATCCTGATAAACAAATACCAGTGACAGCAACACACCCCATTCCCCAAAACTCCACCTTACCTTGTAAACTTGCACATGGTAGCTGCTTGAAACTTCCAGGCAAGAACAAGCACACGAAACTCTGCTGGGTCCACACACAGGTCATTACAAAACATCTCCATGCCTTCCTCCAAGATGGCATCTTCATGTTCATCCTTGTAGCAGCAGAACAGCTCCTCAATGCGCATAATTGACAGCCCATCCCCTTCCAGACACTCGTCCTTGCGTGGTTCCCCCAACACTGCAGGGATGACGGGTGTCTCCACTGTAACCTCCAAGGCCTTGGTGCCATTCGACAGCTCGCTGGTGGTTTTGCTACACGGGGCACTGGGCTCTTCTTTGTGGCCCCCACCACCACCGCCTCCTTTCTTGTGGTGGGACTTGGAGCCGCTTTCCTTGTCTCCACTCTTACTGCCGAGTGAGGACGTCGGATTCTTACACTTGGTGACACACTGGCCCATGTCTTCCTCCCTGGTCCCTCTTCTGTCTTTCCTCCTCACCTTCAGTCCCCGTCCGAACCACCTAGACGCCTCTGCTCTGGCCTGGCGAGACGTCTCAACATACCCTCAGGTCTGAGGGGAAGAACAATTTTAAAATGTTAATTGTCATAGAGCGCAGCTCTAAACTGAGTCAGTCTTGTTCACAATCAAAAGGTCAAGATCCACATTTATGTGGCTATTAGTAGAAGGAAATCAGACTACAGGGATTTTTCAAATATTGAAGGTCAAGAAGTTAAGCTACCTGTGCCAAATCTGCTACGATCCAGGTCTTGCACTGCCAGACTTAAAAACCCTAGAGTGAAGACCAGAGAAAACAACAGTCTATATGTATACAATGTAGATTACCACAGAAAAAAGGAAATCCAAAAAAAAACAAAAAAAAAACATCACCTGTAACCACAGAAACCTACTGAACTAAATGACTTTAATATGCCCTCTTTCAGGTTTTCCTTTCACCAAAGGTTCAGCCATTTATAGGCAACTGTATGTACTGTATCCACATAAATGGCTTGTGTACAGCTGTGTGCGTTTATCTTTGCTTGGTATCAGGAGTGAAAACATAGACGATCCCTATTTGACTGAGGGAGTTTTACCAGGTTCGACAATAGGCAGTACATATGGTGTTGCTGCCTTAGTACATCCCAGCAGTAATGGCAGCAGATGAAAAAATGCATCACAGAAATGATCAGCTTGCTAAAATAGCAACCATGGACCAAGACTGTGACGCTACTTTGGCTGCCAATGAAAACTGCAATATCTTTTCTATGACATTTTATAGCAATCATCCCGTTTACACAAACTTTAATGGTATTATTCCCAAACCTTTGCAGCAAAAATTAAATGGAAAGCCTCTTTGAGGTTAAGAAAAACTACGAGAAACATGATTACTTTGTCATGTGTGCCCCTTTCCGGTTTTTAACAGATTTTAAAAGTACACATACATGCATGGAGAAGATAAGGGGGATAATGTCATGCTGAAATTAGCATCGCTGTAAGAACTCACATCTTTTCCAAATCTTCCCAATAATTAATGCCACTGTGGTAACTAAGGTTGTGATTGGCAAGTAGAATAACACAAGAATAAAAACTTAATGTGCAGAAGAACATGCAAAAGGCAAGTAATGACATCAGATACTTTTATGGAGAGGAGGATGACACATTACTGATCAAACGGCATGTAAATTGGGGTTTAGAGTAATCAAACTAACACAATATGTGTGAAAGCATTATCTCTCCTCTACCAACCCAATTAATCTCAAAGTAGCTTGATGTCATTTGTACATGTTAATGCAATTAATCATTCTGCAGTCACATATACACACATAAAATGTATGAGTTGATCACGCATTTGTAAAGTAGCTGGTCAGGAAATTACTTACAGACAGTCCCTCAGATGGCATTGGCCACAGATCAAAGTGTCTTTCTATTCTGCTCCATCATTGTGACCTTGACATCCGCAATGCTGAAAAGACACATTATCTTGTCATCATAAGCAGAAAGTGATAGCTCATCATACCCAAACGTGGAGGACTATTTTTGTCAACATGCTATGAATATGTAATTGGACCACAACAAAACAGTTTGCCTTATTGATGTTCAATTACTGATTTATAACTACAAAGATAGTTTTCAAGCATTTACACTGAAAATATATTGTGCAGTGTGGACTTAAGCAGGGCGTTTACATCTCTGGTTCCTGGGTTTAAAATCTGTAACGTTAGGTGTCCAGTGAGAGACCTCTCACAGGGCACAGCCACGATTTGATCTGGATTACAACTCATGAGCTCTGTTGTAAAGTCCACAACTTCCGACTTACTTATGAAACCAACTTTTACTTGGTGTTGTGATCTTTCATGTTGTCAAGCCACTATTCTTGGTCTAACATTACTAAAGAAAATGTATATTCAACATCAGGGCAAATCGACTTTACTTAACATTGCACTGGGCATGTCGAGGCAAATGTCTCACTGGCCCATTCTGGCTTACTTCACTTAACTGACATCTGCTCTACGTCTGAAGGCCTACTTATTAATCAGAATTTTTAATTATCATCCTCAACAAGCTAGCATGCTAGGTTAGCCAAACACTTGTGTATCCAGCCATAAATTTAACTAAGCTAGATTGTTAGTCCTGAAACTGTCAGATATAACAAAGTTGAGCTAGAATACGAATGCGTGAAAGTTGCAACACTGTCAATGTATAACGTTAGCCTCAGTTAAGTTAGATAGCTGATCTTAACTAATGTCAGCTGGCAGTAACGTTATTTTTTACCAAGTTATGTTCGTTGGGAAGTGGCGAGCACAAACAGGATCAAGTGAGCTTAACAGCACAAGCACAACACTCAAAAATGTCACGTAAACAGTGTTTTGTTAACCATTTACACCTGGCACTTTTAACCATTCACTAATTCAGACGGCACTTGTTGTGAAGCTGTTATCGATTCACAAGACATCACCGCCACCGGGCCATTTACATCAAAACTGCCTGGCCCTGGCGACGTCGCCATAGCTAGCTAGCATCAGCTCGGTTAACTAAAAGTTAGCTATCGGCTAAGCTAGGTCTATCGATTAAGACAACGAGAAATTCCACAATTATTCTCGTAAAGAAACTTACCTTTTTGTAAAATTCTGTTGTGTGAAATTGGATGTACATCACTTCAGGAATGCCAGGACAAATTAAGTAGTTAGTAAGTTGACCAAGGTAGAGTACACGACCAGAAACGAACTGAGGCAAACTCGTCGCGTTAACTCAGATTGCTAGCTAACTAGTTAGCTGGCAGCTGACGAAAACTTCCTCATCAATGTCGAATTCTACTCCGCTCATTGGACAAAAAAAGAATAAGAAGCTAACACCCAGAGTGTGCTTTTGAATCAATTTTGAATTATGTTCGCTCTTTGAAGTCAGTTAAAAGACCATCTCGGACTAAAGCAGCCAATTTCTTTGTGCTTCCCCCTTTTAGTCATTGAGTGTAGCTACATTGTGGGCATTTTCCTGCATCACTTCCTCCCTGCCTACAAGCAACCAACAGCTGATCTCCATCTCGGCGATGGCAATGATAGGATACATCTTTTAATTTTAACAAAGTAATGTGCTTGTAAATACTGCATTACACCCAGATGGCTAAGTTACTATAAAACCAATTACTGACGCATGTGTTTGGTTGATGGCATTTTACAGAGACCCTTGAGGGAATAATATTGAACGCTGGAAAATGTGTCAAAACCCCTTTGTAACTCATCTTAAATGGGGTCTATAAATAACGAATTGTACTAATGTTGCTAATACTTTAAATATTAAATAGGTAAAACATCTCCAACTTTATGTACGATGAAAAGTAAAGGCACGTTTATCTTTATTTGTGTTTTTAACCAGTTCGAGAAAAACGTCATCATCAGGCGACAAATGTGTTTCTGCTCTCCTAGCCAGCTACTGTTGAACTAGCCTCTTCTTCACACAGTCGGTAGGTCAAGGTTTGTAATTTTAAATAAATTGTAAAACATAGTGAGCGACAATGCCAATGCAAGTCGTTAATGTGAATGACACTCAACTCGCTATTCATTTAATCTCCGTTTTGGAACAGCCGATATCTTATTAGTGCTGTCAGGAGACACTCAATGATAGCTAAGTAGCTTCGTGTTGACAAGGGATGCCAAAGTATTGGCTCATGTTTTCTATTTGGGAAATACGAATTAATACAAATACGTTAATGGCATTATTCGTAAGACTTCCTTTAATCTCAACACATAACAGGACATAAGATTAATACCTTACAGTCAGTCATGTAACAGTTATTTAAGGAAATGTTTGGAAAACAGCCCTGTGTTGGTTTCAGTGACATCTAGTGTTGAATGATGGGAACACTCGAGGCTAGATAACAAACCCGTCAAAGAGAGCGACTGCCCCTTGGCCCCAGACTTTAAGGGCCCCTAAAGGTTGATGTCAACTGGACTTGGTTATTTTGATTAATTGCATTTTTGTGAGAGACATTGCACTGCTAAAATACAACTTCAACTAAGGCAGTTCTTGCATTATTAGCTATTCTTATGGGACTTTCTTGTAGCCCTTTTGTTATTTCATGTTTGTTTGTTTTGCTCACATGATGCATTTACATTTAAATAAACGTTTTGTTTAACCAAATCACCACAAACTTACTGAGACACTGAAAACCTGGGCCCTTTTGGTATTATTCCAGCATAGTACTGGTCAGTTTCTTGGTCTCTGGGCAAATAATGACGCTGCCACGTTTAGTCTGCTGTGTGCACAATACTTAATGGGAACTTGGAGGGATACGTACACAATGCACAGTAGGTGGAAGGTGCAAACGTTTTGCCCCAGAGCAACCTAACAGATTAATCCCACCCTGGGAACACCAGAAGGACTTTTTCTATTTTCTGGTAAATGTAAGTGGTGGCCAGCAAATTCGTATTAAACTAGAGGCCTATTGTGTGATACAGTGTCCCTACGTACAGACAGATACATTAACAAAGTATTAACAGGGTTTGTAATGCCACTATTCTTTTCCATACAACTTAAATTCCTTTATTGTGCAGGTAACTGCTGTTTTTGAGCCCCGATGATGGCCTCCACTCGCAGCAAGGTGTTGTCACTGTACATGCGGGTGTTTCGCATCGCCCGGACCTGGCAGACACAGAGTGGAGTTACAAGTGACACAGAGACTGAGAGAAAATACATACTTCAGGAGGCCCGCACTCTGTTCAGACAGAACCAGCAGGTGTGAACAACAATGCCCTGCTCACAGAAATGAGAAAGCAGTAGTTTTATGTCAGTTTGTATGACTCATCTTTTCTTCTGTGTGCTTCTTCTCAGCTCACAGATCAAGAATCAATAAAGAGGTGTATAGAAGAATGTGAGGCAAGGATAGAAATAGGTAAGTGGAGAGATGCCACAAGTTTCCTTACATAAGTCTTGACTAAGCCTTATCCTACTCAGGTGAGGACCACAGTAATATGTAATACTAATCTGTGCTTTCAATGTTTTCTATTTATCAAATGAGAATTTTATGTATTTTGTCTACTATTTTGTCTTTGCATCCCAAGTTGTGTGGTGGGTTTAATTCAATGAAACATCTGTCAAATGTTGACTTTGTAAACCATGTAACATACTTCCATTTTGATAAAGTATTTGTCAGTGAGCGATTGAGCAAGTTCAGCTGACAAAAATGATAATTTCTTTTCTGGAGAAAAAGCAGAACCATCAGCATGAGCAGGGTTTATCTTATGTTATCAGTTCAGTGAAATAGAAACCGGCTCAGATCAGAAAAGTAATATGCTGTTGCATGCTTGATGCTCAGCTCTTTCACCTTCCCCTTTTTAGATTACAGGTGCTGTAATTTGACCACAGGGATAACAAAAGTTTACATCCTGCCTTTGAAAGGAGTAAATCAGGCAAAAGAGATTAAATTATGAATTAAAACACCCCAGAAAGCATCCATGTACTGAGAGAATCAGGTGCTCTGTATAGGACCATGCAGGGCTGAGAGGATGGAAAGCTTTCTGGCTTTGGAAGAGGGATATTTTGTAGCCACTGATTTTGTAGTTCTTTTATGGTTTTATATAATGTTGTTTTTTTCACAGGTCTACATTACAGGAACCCATATCCAAGGGCTGTAAGTAATAACCATATATTAGACAGACTAGATGTGTTTTCTGTGTGTGGGTTATTGTGTTGTTGAGAAATGTTTTTCAGTTATTTTGCTCTCCGACTATTCCCGTAGACGTACCTACCACCACTGGGACTGGCAACTCAGAAAGGCAGGAAGCTGCGAGCACAGCAGCGCCTGAGGAAGCAGGCCAAGCCAATTTACTTACAGTCACATGACGAGACCTGATGCTCGATATCCTCGCTCCTCGCCAAGAGTTCAAGTTACCAAGGACAGGAAACTAGAGTGCAGTCACAAGCTGATCTCATGGGCTGAGTTGTTGCAAGCACTCAATGTTGCAAGAACACCTGTCATTTAGGAAAATGCCATTTTTCATTGTCATTTTTTACTGTAAACTGCGTAAATATGAGTTCTGACTGTAGCTGGAGAGTGTCAGTTTCTGTTCAGCTCAGGGAGCCCGTCAGTGTGGAAAGACCTGTAATATAAGATCAAGTTGTATATTTGATTTATTTTTTTGTGTAAAAACTGTTGTAATAAACACGTCACATTCTTTCTATATCAAATAGAATCATATAGAGATAAAAGTTGGTGTTTGAATTGTGTCAAAATACAAATACACATTCATTTCAACAATGTTATTACCAAGTAATTAAGCTGCTATGAAACAAAGTTGTCTTAATGTAAAGTTTTATATTCTAGTAATACGTTTGTGAATTGACCGTCTTCTCTCCCCCTAATATTGGCCCCATTCTTTAGCTTTTCCGTACAGATGGCCTGTTTATTCATGTAGAAAATATGAAATAAACTCCGGAAATGTTGGTAACAGCACAGAGGAAGTTGGGAAACAAGCCATTTCTCACTTATCTAAAGTTCTCAGCCATTGTGGTGTACTGTATGTAGATGGTGTACTTCCAATGAAGTTCTGAAAACTAAAGAGGAACATCGGGGAGCCAAAAGACCCACAGTAGTACGCCTTTTATAGTACAGCACATTTCTGTCATAAGACACATCCAAGCATGTGCCATAATGACAACATAAGGCAGATTTTACAGAGTGCTTTCCAGGAAGGCATCGAAAAAGGAACAGAGGGGGTAAAAGTGGAAATAAAAAAAACGTGTAAGCTTTGTGATAAGAGGCAGAAGAAACTACTTAAAAGGTGAGAGATAAAAATAAAGTCTATAATATGTATTGTGATTTAAATATTAATGTTACAAAATGTCTGCTTTAAAGGAAAAAGGGGAAAATGCTTGAATCTAAAGGCCTTAATTTAATGATCAATCGAACATGTTCTTGTAAAGGAGATGTGACAGCTTATGTTTTCCATATTTTGGTTTTAAAAAAAAAAGGAAAGATCCTCATTAGGCTGTGAGGAGGCAATAACATCCAATAATATCTCATACTTGAACATTTGTTCTGTCGTACAATAGATTTCTTGTTATTTCTTTCTTTTCTGAAATAAACACATGAACTGGCACTTCAGACTTGGGTAATAATATATTTGTATACAGACTAAAATATATAAGGTAGTGAAGATATAGCCTACTTTGTGAACTGCCTCAGTATTATAAGGTTAAATTGTGCATTTATTCTTTAGCATCTAGGAAGTACAGCTTGCCTTGGCCAAGGGAGGGACAGGAATCAGACTCGTGTAGTTTTGGCGCTTTGACCATCATCATATATTGATGATGTTGTCAAGATCAGCTACTGTAAGAGAGCACCGGCTGACCTGCTGGATGTTCACCAACCTGACACACACCAGCTGAGAGGAGGGCAGGCAAGGGTGTGATGAAATATCCACATACAGTATTTCATGATGTTATTGTGCCCTGGTAGATCCATGAACGTAAGCAATTAATACAGTAACTCAGGTATGACAGCTGTGCATCTACAAGCCAGACTCTGGACCTGCACTTCTTGAACACTGCAGATTAAAAGCGTAAATAAATATAAAGTGGTAGCAAATACATATCTTAAGCATCATTGTGGAATTTTGTTTATAATTTGAAGGTGTTTTCAGTTATTTTAGATGGTTATTTAAAGAACTGTAGTACTCTTCAATCTCAAATGTGTCATTTTTGATTTCAAATGCATTAATTCACATTTTTCATTTAAATGAATAGACTCAGAATGCTATTATACTACCCAACATTTCTGGAGCTGCATTTTAAATCTTATTATAAGATTATGGAATATCTTGTTTGCTTTTGTCTTTCTCAGCTTCTCCATAATAATGACGACCCATGTGGTGAAAGGGCAGTTTGGTTTGTATGTTGCTTTCAGTTATATTTAGAAATCAGAGCAGAAAGAAGCTTTTCTCTCATGTACCTGTTGATTCATTCAGATACTGATCTTAGTGACAGTGACCTGTAGATGGGGTCAAAGATTCATTTTTCAGTCGTGTTAAAATGTACTGAATACCGAGCTTTGTGTTTACCAGTACAGACTACAGAGCATTTACTCATACTACTGTAATGTACAAAATTGTTTTAAAATGTTCTGCTCTATTTTTGAATTACAAAATCTCCTTCTCATCTGATTTCCAACATTAAGTTAAATTTTGCGTGTACTCTGTTTTGTGTGTGGTCTTTACTAATAGCAAGTAGGGGTACTTGTATTACAAACAGGAACTTACTCACCCATATGTACAGTATGTATGGGCATTGAATCTACCACGAATGCTCTAAAAGATGTTAATAAAATGATTACATTTTATTAATAATAAAATGATTACATTTTATTAACAAGAGTAAGCTAAAGTATAGATGTTCTTATATTTAAGATATCTTATATTTATTTGTTCCCTAAATTAGTCATTTGAAACCGTAAAAGCCAATAATTAAAAGTTAGGTTTCTTATACAGTTTGGTAACTTAATAATTAGGTTAAACCGGCTTGCATGAATGATAGTCCTCCACTTGAATAACGCGGTTCATTTCAGTGAGTTGGCTACAGCCCAAATGCACTTGAAAAGCCCTCTGTAGCTGAATGTAGATATTCTGTGGGGACTAAAGTATATTTTATGTTCTGCCCCACTTTCCAGCAGAGAGTGGAAAATCAAAAATGTGGATCAGCAAACATGACTTCTGATAATCTCAGAGGGACACGCATTTACAGTTCACAATTGTTCTCTGGTGATACAGTGCTATATATCAACCCCAGAGCTCATAATGTAGACCTTATCAGATCATTTTAATTTCACACTCTGGACTGAGTCACCTTGACAAGCACAGCGTCCTCTATTCTAGGACTTTTCAAGGTCATTTTCTTTGTCCTCCAGCACCACATTGACCTGCATGCAGCCACATGATGGAGCCCAATGGAGTGTGCATGTTTTACTGGGTGATGTCAGTCCAGTGGTTTAAACATGGAACTAACATGTCCTATATAGACAGTAGTTGTATGTCCTCACACTGCTGGGGACAAAGAGAAAGAGTAGATATATGTTTCAGCCACACAGTCACAGATCCTACACAGTGCTACAGGACCTAATGAGTGACGCACACAGAAAATAAGGTTTGTAAAGGAATACTCATGGGAGACTGTCTGTAAAGTAATCTCCTGAATGACAAGGGGTCAGACGAGGAGACACAGCGGGAAGACGAGCCTGCAGCAACATCAGCATGACCTAAACTAGGTTGTCTACAAACCAGTATGAAGACAGACTGTCATGAGTAATTCTGGACATCAACTCTAGTTTCTGACGGCTGATTGCATGACTGACTGAATAAACTTTCTAGTTCATGGGTATCTCTGATAAGCATCTGAATTGAGTAAATGTATGTATTTTTTCAAGTTAGATTGGCCAAATCATCTTAAAAAGATTACGGTAATGAGATTCAGAAAGAAACATAATAAAAAACAATACAACAATGAATGAGAATGAAACCATACACCTTCATCTTGTTAGATAAACTTGGGAAAGGCTGCACTGAGAGGAATCTCCCTTTAACAGTCAAGTTTACTATAAGTGCGAATGGGCAAACAAAGATTTAAAGCCCTTAAGAAAAAGTTAATTCCCTACACTCTTTAGCCACCAGGGGTCACACCATACTAAGTACTGAATCCTTCCATAGTTCAGTAAGATCACTCCTCAGAACCATGACCGAACTTCACCAGTGTGATCGGGCCACAGGCTTTGCTGTGCACTTGAGATACCTATGACAAAATCTTTCAGGTGAGATTAAATAAGACACAAACCTGATGCTCTTTATAAAAAAGATGCCTCTTGATCAGGAGTGAAAACAATCAGCTAATAAATCACCAATGCAACTCTTTTAACATAAACTGAGCTACAAATAGTATTTATTTCCACCTCTCCACAAAGAGTCCTCTGTTTGAGGACAGTCTCATTACCATGTCAGACTTAAATAACTGTCTGATGCACAGTAAATGCAAAGTGTGGGGTCGTTGCTGCGCTCTCTGTTTTCTTTCTGGAGACTACATTACCTCAGTGATAAATGACTGTCCTCACTATAATTGACCACTGATGGGAGAGCAGCAGCAGCAGCAGCAGCAGCAGCAGAAGACTGTTTTAACATTAATGCCGAGTAGTGACTCACTCTATGCATTCATATATAGCAGTCCTGTTGAACAATGACTGTTCTTTTTTCCAGCCTCATTCTTGCTGGTCTGATAGTTCATTCATCTAAACAACTCACTGCTAGGTTGGATGACAGTACACGTTACTTCTCTCAGTGAAGTAAATAATATGGGCAAGGAACAATGCTCACTTGCACATCTCCTCTTGCTGTATATAGACAAACAAAAATTCACATTTGAGAACCTTTTATAAATACTGTATCTGTAACCAAAGATGATGTAGTGAACCTGATTTCAATCCAATAGGAGCTCTGGATTGGTATGTTGAAGACAATCTGGTGTGAGGTCATTTACATGTCCCCAGGTGTTGGATGTCATATAGCACTATACCTGCTATGTACTGTGTACCTTCTAAACACCAGCATGTTAGCATGTTGATGTTAGCATTTAGCTCAAAGCATCACCGTGCCTAAGTATAGCCTCACAGAGCTGCTAGTGTGGCTGTAGAATCTTAGTCTTGTTTATATATATAATAAAATGTTTCTAGTCCCTTATTTTCGAGTGTCTTACTCTATAAAACAAAGGGCGTTGCAGTGACAACTATGAGCAGAAATCTGTTACTTTCCACACACTGTCACCTACTTCTGTGGCAAGAGGTGAAAAGAGGATTTAACTCCAGCAAAGACGGCGGAGTGGTTGTTGAACATAGTGTGGAAGCCTGCTGTTTATTTGAATGTGAAACGTGCCAGCTTGTGAACTGTGGTCCTACTGCTTATGCTATTGATTTTGATACATGAAAAATAGAAAACATGAAACACACGCTCACACAGTAGCAGAGTGTGGAGAACGTCTCTCACCATGGTAAATAATGGCCAGTTTGGTTTGTGGCTTTTATAATGCGAAACTATACAGGTGGATAAATTAAACCATGTGTATATTCATAAGGGAACAGATACACGTGTTAATGAAGTAAGTTTAAAGCTGCACTAGCAAAAATGTATGTGTGAAAATACACCTCTAACTAACCTCCTATAGTTCTGCTCTTGTTGCCCCATATTCATCTCTGGTTCCTGATGTGGTAACCGCCATAATGTAGCTGAGACCCCTCCTGGAGACATTTAACAGCAAGGCATCGGTCCTATCCTGTCAAAAAGATAAAAAAAATAAAAAATGAAATATTTGTGAAAAGACAAAATAGGCATGCTATGTGTTGTTCAAATACTTTCAGATTAAATTTACAATCAGGTGGGTAGGAGTTCACTTCCTAAACCGTATATTCAATCTTCAGTATTTGTTGTGTTCTATTTTGTTCCTTACTGCTGCAATGAACTAATATTCCCACAGGAATCGTTTTATCTTACGAGTAGACTTTATGTAGACATACAGTTTGTTTCAGTATCAGCATTATTCATGCTGGTGAGAACTGAAGTTTCCTCTCAGGGGCATTTACTCTCCTTTCCCAGGCCAAAAAGTTATTTAAAACGATCAATAAACTTTCTCATAAAGGGTTGAAAAATGCATCTTTAAAGTTTGTTGAAAATTGTTGGATTTATATCTTTTACCTCATTGCATTTATATCTTTATCATTACTTTTCATATGAGTGGATGACTTGTTTTCTAAAACAATGTCTCAACCATAAAGCAAATGAATGAATCTGCTGCCAAAAATATCAAAAAAGTTCATGTTGTTTTGAACCATTCAGACTTCCTTTAAGTATATTCTCCCCTTATGCTGCAAATTTGTCTCTGATTCAAGCTTTTGCATTATAACCAATTACAGACTGTATTTCTGTAAAAATGTGAGTTCAAAAGTAAGACTTTGTACAACACTGGATAAACACTGACAATTTGTTGATTTCCCTGCCTTCAAATAAACTTTCAAAATAAAAGTCTCAAAGCAGGCATGTGACCCATTTTTGCTGTGATGTCACAAACTAAAAACTGGATCATGGGGAAAAAAATGGTTCTTTTTAAAGGTTGTCTGAAGTAAATATAGATATTTAGAGATTCACCTGAGAGCAGTGTCATTATGGAAATGATAAATAAGCTTCAGTACAAGAAGAATACAACAGCTCCAGAAAGAGGAGAGTGATCCATCATACAGCCCCTTTAAGCCCTTCACTCGGTGTGCATTATTTAGGGGTTTCAGAGAGACCCTGGGGGAAATATGGTGGAAGAAACAGTGGGAGCAGGAAAAAAAGGAAAAGGATAGGGTAAAGAATAATGCAGGAGTTAGACTTCTAATGTTGTACTTACGGAGCTGCGATAAGGTAATTAGATGCTTTTAAATGGGGAAATCCATCTCCTCATCTTACCTGGTCAACTTGCCTTAATGCCTTGATGCAGGTCACATTATTGTCTGTCCTGACAACAGCTGTACCATCATTAAATAAATATCAAGTTGTTGTGTTTTCACTTTACAATGCAGTAAAACCACACAAGACAAGGCAAATAACTACTACTCTAGCTACTCTAATGGAATGTCATCTCTGATGAGGATTAAAAGAAAAACTCTACCGACCATAACATACTACAATACTACAAACTATTAAATTCAGTTCCATTCAATTCAAATCAATTCTATTCTAGTACGGTAAATTACTTTTAACAATGCCACAACCATAATGTTACAACCTTTACAGCCTTTCATGCTTTCTAATGTAAAAAGCACAATTGCAGCTCTTTGTTGCACATTTGATTTAAATAATTGTTAGTTCCTGATTAGATTGGTGCTCCAATGATTCAATTATGAGCAATCATTCTCATCAGAGTCATGGTATATATTATAATTTCAAAGGCAATCAAGCATTTTCTGAAGCCTCTGAGATTTGAATACATCTCAGTGGGCCTGCAGGATTTTTCCGTGATTGAATAATTCCTATTATTTTCTTTTGGTGTCTTAACTCCGCACAGATGAAACACTCATCCTAAATACACCATGCTTATTTATGGTGCAGTGCAACATTTCTTCAGACTTCTGCTACACATGTAGTCTCCATTAGCCTCCATTCACAACATATGTTATGAAGACATTTCTGCACATGCTAGCCACATCTTGTGTCCATCTCGGGTCCAACAGGCAACACCTTAGGTTTATAAGAGCATATTAAAATGATATACTATAAAACAGTTTTCAGTGCATACATAATTTGTTGTTTGAGTTACTTTGGAAGTAAGCACTTAAAAAATGTTTTGCTTAGCTCATCTTGAGGTACATTTTTTCAAAGGAGACAGTGTTTGTAAAGGGCAACCATCAATGACAAATGACAAAACAACAAAACATATCAGACAATGATTAGATATTTTTGTTTTAAGTGTTATATTTGGAGTGACACAATATAGGCAATAAAAGGATGAGATGTTCTTTCATGACTAAGCGCTTAATTGCCCTTTCGTGTCGCCGCAGACATTTGTCTCATCTCCAGCTCTCTTGCTCACTCCCGTCCCACTCACTCTTTGTCTTTCTCTCGGCTTTTGTTTGGACTATACGTTTCACATTGTCTCAGCTCACGGAGTAGCTACTCTGAGATTGAAGGAGGAGGACTGATGTGTGTGTGGGTTGACTCGAGTAGTGTTTCATTAGTATTAGTAGTGAGTATTGCTGAATGCCTGCAGTATGGAGAGAGCAGACGAGTGCTGATGCATGCTTGGTTAAACTCCGTCCACTGGGACGCAACACGGAAAGTGTGTGAAGTGTATGCAAGTGTGTCATAGAGTCAAGGTGAGGTCAGGGGCGATGGGTGGTGATGATTAGCTCTGAGAATGCAAGACATCAAACTTATTCTACATTTTTAAAGAGACTTTTGTGAAAATCGTGTCACACTTTTGTCCTCTTGGTTCTTACAGTTTCTTTTTTATAACTACCTCACATACTGTAGCAGAACATCTATAGCTAAATGAGTTGACACAGCACATTGAGGACCACTAGTTGGTGAGAGTCATTACTGTGTCCACTACAGAGAGCAGAGAGAGCACAAAGCCTGAGAGTGCTTTATGTTATTTGCCAACCAGAGTCATGTGCCCACAAATGTGAGCCAGAGCTCTGTAGAGGTGTTTAACAATGACTGGATGTGCCGAGGTCCAACTCTAGTGTTGGGTCACAGGGTGACTGTTCCAGGGTAACTCGAAGAAGCCATCAAATATTTAGCTGGCCTCCTTTTCATGATCATGGTATGTAAACAAACATATTATCTGTGTGATTGACACGCGATCTTTGGGGCCTGGCACGACAGTGAAAGCCTAGACAGCTCTTTAGTGTAAAAGGAAAAGAGGGACACAGAAGAGGATTAATTATCAAATTAATTTTATGCAAGATTTGATCAGACTACTGGGAATGTTACACTTCTGCAGGCACACTTTGAGGAACACATTTTGTTTTTTTGTAAAGTAAGCAAACTGTTGGCGAAATATAATTTGTTTCAAGAGATTAATGAGAACGTGAAAGACATCAGTTTTAATGCAGCACCTTGTGTTCTGCGTGTTGCTGCTGTTGTTTTTAGGACACCCTATCTGCTGAAAAATGTACCCTCATGTTCCATTTTCTGGTCCATTACTTAGTTCCTCCTCACCTTTACTTGTTTTGCTACTTTACATATAGGGAAGTATTTAATGCAGGATACATGCATTTGTACAATGTGATACTTTGATGGAATGAAATTAAAGTGATCAAACACAATAATTGTTTCTTTTAATTGTGATAGATGCATGAAGGTGGATGGAAAACTCATTAAAGGGGGCAGATGAATAATGGAGGAGGGTGTGTTGGTGTTGTGCTAGCTTAGTTTACATCTTCGCTGGATGGAGTGCTGTTGTGGCTCCTTGGGGGGGGGAGGTTGTGGGTTCAGGGCAGGTGGTGCGGTCAGAAACAAAGCGGCAGGAGGAGGAGGAGGAGGAGGCTGGCAGGGCAGAGAGCCAGAGTGTCTCAGCACTGCGCAGTGAAAGTGAGGAGATGGCTTCACTGAAAGGCCCAGCCAGCGCCAGCCTCATCAGGCAAAAATGGAAAAAGGTTAGCCAATGGCAGCCATGACAGGAAACACAACCTTCCTCATTGTAGTTGGTGGAAAAAAACTGTGGGTGGGAATTGTTTCATGCAATGTGATAGGCTGCCTGCATGTTTAATGCACATTTTGATTTCTGAATGTTACATGCTATGCTATGTACAGTCTAATTCAACTGTACATGAGCTGCATTTTCCCCTTTTCACTGTCTAATTGTACTAAGGAAAATGCCCTTTTCATGATGTGTAAAGATGATTTCTATTCCGATTCTGATCCTAAAATGTATGCTTGTGGTCCCACTGTGAAATAATGAACGTCATCTGTTTGCAGCAGTTATTGATAAGTCATCATGTGGCTCGGGAAGGCAAACTGTGCTTCACACCTTCAGGCAGAAGATATATAGTAGAGTGTATCATGAGTCTACGTGCACAGCCGCGTGGTGAAAGTGACAAATGAAGCTGACTGGTTGTAGGTGGCTGTGGGTGCTGGGTTTCAGGTGACCAGTGTTGTGTGGTCAGTGTGGTAACCAGAGCTGGAATCTCCTTCAGAGAATAAAGAGTCCAGGCTCCATCTGGATCAGTCTGATATGTCCTGCATCCAGAATGGGAAATGAAAGGCGCAAGACATGCACAAATACTGCTACACAATCGGGCATAAAAAACAAAAAGGGACATGAACATTCAGACCGGTGCATGCATGCATTCCTACATACACACAAATATGCACACACTCACCAAATCAATGTCAGCCGTGCTCAGTGCTACGGTTCCTCCTAACCACTCACGCTTCCCCCCTCCAAGGTGTCAGGGAGCATCTGGAAGTGAAAATTAATAATCACAGGTCTCAAACTGTGATCTTCTGCACATCCTTTACATATGCCTTGTTACGAGGGACAAGGTAATGACATGCTCTTCTAATTTTAGAATGTATCTAAATATCTGTTGATAAATTTTTTTCTACAGACTAGAATCAGGGTGGAGATTTTAGGGGGTTGGGTGCACAAAACACAAGATCATTTTAAGGGAATGGACATCCTTAAAGACTTTTCATTACCTTATGTACAATACTTTCAACTGAAAATATGGAGGAAGCATTACATATTCATTAGTCATTCTGCTCAACAGAAGCATACTCACTTCCATTGCTTATTTGTCTATTTAGCTTTTTCTTTTTGGGTGTTACATATACAAAAGCCTTTCATGGTGCCATCGCTGTGTTTTTGTATCTGGTCAGAAAGAAATGGGAGTCTCATTTGTTGGTCTTCACCTGTGGAGTGATCCATTTTAAACAGAGAGGGGGCCAATGGGTGCAAACTCAGAGAATGACGGTGACAGAGATGAGGTTCAGCCGGTGTTTAGGTTGGTACAGAACTGGTGCCAGTGCAGCAGGTAACCTGGTCAGAAACAATGCACTCTGAGTGGCAGATGATTCATTTTGAGTGTGATTGCACAGCACTGAGAGAGCAGACAAAGAGAGCGTGGTTGAGAAAACACTCACCATGAGTAGGACGACTAACAATCCACAGCATTTAAACCAGAATCAGATTCATTTTCATTGTACCTATGTTGTATTGTGTATGTTAACGTTGTGAACAGCCAAATAATATATTTTTGATGCTTTCAAATTGCCTTTTTCTAAAATTATAAGATATTGTTGAGGTCATATAGTTTAAAAAATGAAGTAACGTGTTTATAATAGGCAGGAAAAAAATCCCAGTGACTTGTTGATCATGTTGCTTGCAGTGTGAAAACAAGGTTAGGGTTTTACTATAGTACTTACAAACACATGGAACAAAAATAGGGCTTCCCTCACAGTGCAAAGGGGAAGTTTAAGACTTATTATAGACAGGAGAATGGATATAGCACTCAACATAGATTCATTCATATTCAGTGTTAAAAAGCACTATGTATTCATGCCATGTGTCATTAAGAAGAGTTTCAGCTGTCGAGGAAAGAGAAGTGAATGACCACTAATGTAATGGGTTATGCTTAATGTAAAAAGGCACATAAAAAAAGAAAAAGCATGGAAATCCCTTGCTTGCAGCAGAGAAGAAATAGAAGCAGTATGTCGATTGTGTCCATCGTTAAATATATTTGAAACAGGATGACAACAAATAAAGGGAGTGAAGACTTGGTGTCATTCATCTGTGAAATTGTATAAAACCCTGGACCACATTGTTTTGGGAGTGAACAGCCACAAATGCACAAGCACTTATTGCTGAATAGATTGTAGCTTGTTAGTAGACAAAAGATAAAGTTGTCCTTTTTTTTTCATTTTGTTGTGACTTTAACAGACTGGTAGAATTTCTCAGAGGAACGTTTTTGGACTGGATGTTTGCCTGTGTGGGCAGGTCAGTGGTGATCCTTCCTGTCGCTTCACATCACTCTTAAGAGTGCCTTTTAGCTGTCTGAAAAGGCATGTCCTCTTGAAGGTCACTGCTTTGTTTAAATGGCAGTAAAACTTTGCTTATATCAAATAAATTATGCAAATTCTTAAATTTCTAATTACTGACAAACTTTTAATCATTGTGATTTGTAGTGTTTCATCTTAATTTTGGAAACCTTTTGAAAATCCTTGTTGCTTATTGCTGTGGTATATTTTTCATAGCATCCCCCTAAAGATCACTTGTCAATCAGTGGGGCCCAACACATCACTTCCTGTGTACCAGAGGATTGTTTTTTTCTAAATGCTTTTATGAACTGATAATAGGTTGAATCCCTAATGAGATGTATCAATCAGCAACAGACAGGAGCAAAGCATTTATATCAAAATGTCATAGATTATTACTTCGAGTTAGTGTATAACCACACAAATCCAGCCAGTCCACACAGGTCATGGGGACGCCAGGCTGACCTAGATGCTAAAAATACCACTGGCTGCAGTTAATTAGTGAAGTAATAAGATTAGATAGCTTGACTGGAAAGAAATGGACAGGAGCTAGAGTAAAGGTGGACTAATCCTGTTCAGCAGCTGTGAGCCTAATCACAGATCCATACACAGCATTAATGGACTCATTCAGCAGAAAAAAGGTTGATGGTATGACATCAGTGTGAATTTTAATAAATTACTACAACATGAGAGTTGTATTTCTATAATGAATCATGGTAACAGTACAAGTACAAAGCAGCTGTAGCAGCCACTGCAAATGTCGTTTTTTCCTCACTTCTATACAGATCTTTTATATCAGATGTCAGATTTTTAGCATTGAACTGAAGTGCCCTTTTTATAACTGGCAGACAGAAACACATCATCAGTGTTATAGCGACAGTATCCAGCTTTACATGCATTTTGATGAGATGTCTGCTTGAAACGGCATTCAGCCGTTGGCTGAGGTAACCAGCATCCATAAAAAGACAACAGGCATCAAGGAAGCAGATGGCAAATGTGGGCAATCTGCAATCAAAAACAGAACAAGAAAGAACTGGGAATGTTTACCTGTGCTTTTGAACAGGTCTTGTCTGCTTAGTTCTTGTTTTATGTCTTACTCTATTCCACCACTGCTGTTGTAGCTATTATTCCCTGTTTTACTTGAATATTTTAATCTATCAGGACATTAAAGGCTCAAATAAATCCTTCCTGGCTGGTTATAACACTTGAGTCAAACCTGTTGACACAAAAATGGAGAATAACTGTGATGCAGAGATGTAGTCTGATAGCATTTGACCTAGCTTTGATTTAACGCCACGGTGGCTGGAGAAGAAAGCACTCCACACTGACCTCACAAAATACTCAAAGTCCTGTTGTACTTAGGGACCCTCACTTCTTTGACAGTGCAGTAGTTACTTTGCTGGACAGCCGCACGCTCAGCAGTGCTGAGGTCTACAAAAGCACAGAGCACTTTGTCATTCCTCAGGGAGAATACATGAACAAACACAAAGTGACGCCCCATTTTGGATTATAAAAAAAAGGAAGGAAACTGGGAAGAAACAGACATCTGTCTGACACAGTAAAGTGAAATTGGTCGATTGCCCAACAGACACACAGCTTGGTGATAGTGCTAAACGAATCCAAAAGCTCCGCAAAGACTTTGTTCAAGCAGCGGCAGATGACTGTGACAAGCTGTTCACCCATTTTCACTGGTTTCTATCACCAGGACAATGAAAAAACCCAGAAACAAACCAGGTAATATGAAAGATAATATTTGTTATATTAAAGATAACATATATACTTATTTTTCTCCACAAATAAGCTGCATGAAACCTCCACTTAACAGATACAGTTTGTTATATAATTTAATTATATTTATGCAATGGGAAAGAATACATAGCACTGGCCTGTGAACAGTTTGCATGATATTGTCAGATAAAGTACATTATAAATCTTCTCCACTTCCCAAATCAATCTAAAGAGTAAAGTATTACAGTGCTCTTATGCAGAGCCAAGTCTGACAGGACAGAACACAACCTCCACTGTGGGCACTGATAAACCTTTTACATTGGACAGATGAAAAGACCACACAGTCTGGATAATTATGCATTCTCTTAAAGGTTAGAGGGTGAAAAAGTAAGAAAATGTACAGCATCTTATTAGAGTTCCCAACTCCCTGTGGACATGCCGTGTTCCATTGTAACCAAAGGTACCGATGTTGAAGTAATAATTGCTCTTGCCAGAGCACTGCAGTTCACATTGTGTGTGTGTGTGTGATTAGAGCCGACGTCCCACTCCTGCAGATCATCTTAACACAGCTCCAATTACACAGGAGTTGATTAGATGTTCCCTGTAGAAAAGGCCGGGAGGAATACAGAGGACCCAGGCAGACAAATGAACCACAGAAATTGGCCTCTTATTATTATGAGAGCAAATAGTGTTACTGACTGAAAGGTCTTTTTTTAATCCTCAGGTAGACAGGTGCCAGCCAAAACTGTTATAATAAATAATAAATATAGACATTAGGAATAATAATGTTATTTTAGTGTTATCAAACTGTGATAAAATAGTTCTCAACATTCTCTCAAAAGAAATCCTAAGTAAAATCCACTCAATAAATGAATCAAGTAAATATTAAAATACAAATAATGCAAATAATTATAGTGTTACCACCAATAAAGTACAAGAGGTTAGGTTTAAAAGAAAGGAAATAACATAAAAATAAATCAAAATCAAAATCAAAATCAAAATCAAAAAGCAGTTCCTGTCAAGGCTAAACAGGCAGGTCTTAACATTTGCTAATGTTTGACCTCCCCTAACAAGACTACAGCCATGCTAGTGGCTCTGTGAAGCTGTATTTAGCGTGCTAACATTAGTTTAAAGTGCTGGCATGCTAAAATTGGCTAATTAACACGAAACACTAAGTACAGCTGAGGCTGGTGGGAATGTCTGTAGGTATTTGGTCATAAACCAAAGTATTGGACAAATTTAATTTATTAAATTTAATTTTATTTCTACTTGGTGGTGGCGCTAGCTGAAAAGTGAAGGGATCACCAATGTTATTACAATTCATCCTGAGGGAAACATAAATACCAAATTTCATCCCAATCTATAATACTGTAGTTGTTGACACTTTCAACCACAAATGTTAACATCATGGTGGCGCTCGAGAAGATGTCAGGGAATCACCCAAGTCATTAGGATTCATTGTCTGGGAACCATGAATATTGTTATACAATTTTGTGCCAATCCATGTGGTAGATGTTGAAATTTCCCTAGATAAGTGAAATTAGGATTCATCTTCTTGGCACCCTGAATATTTGTACCAAATTTCATGACAATCCATCCAATAGTTGTCAAGATATTTCACTAAAAAACAAAAATGTCAACCTCATGGTGGTGCAAGAGGAAAAGTTAGGGAATTACCAAAGATTCATCCTCTGGGGAACAGAAATGTCTGTACAAGATTTTATGACAATCCATCCAATAGTTGTTGAGATACTGGACCAAAGTGGTGGACCAACCAACTTACATTGCCATCCCTAGAGCCTCAGCTAATAAAATAGCAATGGATCATTCTTATTTTTTTTACTGGCCAAAAACAAATAAGATGGCATAATGTTAGTTATCAGACACCATTTCATACAAACATCGACCATAAAGGTCAGTCCCTCAGAATGAATGAGCAAGAGCCGCTGTCTAGAGCAGCAGTTTTTGCAAAATTCAACACCCATGCAGAGGGAAATCCATAACAGAAGTGTTAAATCTACCAAGCTATCTACAGGCTGAGGCCTCAAGAGACCATGATGCAATGCAACCAAAAGACATTTTGTGTTCAGTAAGGGGTGCTACTCCAGCTTTTCTCAGCTGAAAAATCTCTCACTCCGGTACATTTAATTGCTCTCCCTGCCTGCTGTACATGTGTAAGCCTCAGATGAATGCAGCGGAGTTCACACCCAGCCAGAGGTTTCTGAGAGACACTCTGGGAAATGTAGGAAAACAATAATTGAAGATGAAGTGGACAAGGTCATGAAAAAGTGGGTACATCAAAGACATAAATCAAAAGACAAAGATCATAAAATTAACACGAGTATCTGAAGGGCTAAATACCACAATGGCTAATTTTGCTGAAACAAACAATTGCATGACACTGTACTTGACTGCCTTGTACACAGGTGGAAGCTGATGTATAAAAAAGAGTGTTAATAAGATGTAAATGACTACTCCTGAGATGTCCAGTGGAGAGAGCAGTCCAGGGTGACTGTTGGGAAAAGGTTGCATGTCCCGGGAGTGTCACCGCTCTGCTGGTGCTCTGCCTTGGAGACTCACTGTGACACCAGCTCAGCACGGCCGGTACAGGACCTGACACTAAGCCGGGCTGACAGCACCATACACTGTCGGCACTCCTTCGCACTCCTCCTACCTCAGTTTCTTCTTCTCTTCGTGATCTGTTTACTCGTGGCAGTCGGAAAGAGTTGGCACACAGTTCATCTAAATATCAAAATAGCTGGGGCAAAATGGATGTGAGCAATTGAGTCAGTTCATGAAACAATTATTAGACTAGTAGAGTTAATAATGGAGAAATAGACCTGATAGAAATAGGTGTTTTCCTTGTTTTGACTATTTAAACTCCTCTGTAAAGCCCCTGCCTGTATTGATCTGTATACATTACAATAGTACCACAAGACTGCAAGGGGAGACAGCTGTGACATTATTTCGTATTGATTAAGTGATTGAATTGATGGGTTGGATTTTGGTATGTTTCTCTTCCAAATCCCACTGCACATGGACAAAATCAATCACCAATGAGATTTAGCTGCTCTTTAACTCTAGCTTCAAAATAATTGAGGAGCTCAGACTAAAGGTAACGTTTGAGCCCTTCTTGAATTGGTACAACATTAGAGTAAATGAAGTTTCTCCTAAAAATACTATGTTCAATATTTTATCACTCCACATTATTATACCAACGCTTCCAGGAATAAATCTTTTAATGAAAACTGCAGGTCTTCTGCTCATACAGAACTACGGAAACCCTCCCTGTGGGGTCTTCAGGGGGGGGATGGAGGGGAAGAGCAAACTGTTGAAACACTATCCAGGAGGATAAAGTGGTCGGAGGTGATAAAGCAGCCAAGGCGATGACGTTCAGAGGACAGTCAGAGGCCGGTGATCAGGGTGCCACCGTGGCTTCTCCATGCCACCACACCCGCTTCCTCACCAGCCAATTACAGTAATTAGAGGATCGTTTCCAGTTGCTGAAAGATTAAACGCTCAATTTCCTGGCTGCTAAGATAGCTCTTGCTGAACATGTTTCAGTATCAGCATGGAAAGTGGAATTGTAATGACACAGTTTACAAAAGCTATGAGATGATATGAAGTTGAATGTATGAGAATTTGTTCATTATGTGGGTCTCTGGTGAACTATTTCAAGTGACAGTTTTGCTATAGTGTATTTGCACTACAATTCACAGAGATCACTTGACAAACAAACTGTGTGCAGATGTTTAATTGAGAATATTTGGGTTTCTGTTTCTTGCACTTTATTTGCCCTTCCAGTCATAAAAAATATCACTGCTTATGCCTAGCCAGTTTTTCTTCTGGGTATTACAAAAAACAAAACAACAAAAAAACATTTTGGTACTACCAGAAAGCCAAAATGAGTTCCTGTGTAGCTGAGCAAATGCTTTAATGAACTAGCTGTAGGCTGAATCACTATTGTGTTAACAGAATAGAAAATGACTTTATGTTGAGTATGTTGTGTTAGTTTAAGGTCTGATTCCTTACATGTACCAAGTTAATGTAATTGAAAGTAATCTATTTTGTGAAACAAAATTACATTCACTTCATGGCATCCATCTCAAGCTCTATCTGTCATGCATTAATGGCCAAGCCACTGAGGTTACTGTACAGTGCTGTTGGCACAGCCACTTGAGCTCTTGTGTGTGGCAAATGAGCCAAAAATAAAACAAGTCCTCTAAAATGAGAGCATGAAGCATCACTACTTGGGATCTTCCTGTCCTCTACAGTTATTGCCTTGTGAAGCTGTGATGCAACACAGTGAATAATCCTGCAGCGTTAGGACACGTGTCATGGTCGGTGTGTGCTGCAACTTAGCAGCACCCCAACACAAAAATGAAATTCATGAACTGAAGGACAGAGATATTCATTTGTAAAAGCTGAGGTTTGGGGGAAAAAGGCTGCCTGTGGGTCTGGATTTTTTTTAAAGGGATGATGCAGCCGCATCAGTGCTTTAGACAATGACCAGGAGTAAAGACTATTACATAAGCTGAGATAGACCTAAAGTCATTCTGAAATTCACGTTTGATAGCTCATTGTAATAACTCTATCCACTTATCTAGTGCAAGGTCTTGGGGCTCATTGACATAACTGCTGTCTAATAACATTTAACACTTAACAATAAAATATCTACTTTTGGCAATGGTTTGACTCTTGTGGGTACTAATACTGTATAATTAGCAGACAATAGTCACTTCAAAGTTATTATGATATGATGTGTGTGGTGTGTAATATTATGGTGACCACAAAACATGGCTGATTTAAAAGAGTTGAGATTTGCAACAGAAATAAAATTAGGACTTATTTTACCTTGTGTGTTGAACGTAAATTCTGTTCCCAAAGAGAGATTACATAGCCTACTGCATTGTTAATGAAAAGGTCGAACTAACCAATGTACATGAAACAAAAAGTTTCATGTAACAGCACTGTAGCAGACACACAGGGACATTAACACTTGTTGCCATTATTTGTGTTTGAATGTGATATGGTCTGTTGTCTTTGTTTTTTGCTTTACTACTCAGGACTGTGTATTTCATAAAGGTGCCTTTGAACGGAAATCTACTGTGACATTGTAAGCAGAGAAATAATGCATGACTTTAGGACTGATCTAGGCCCAGTAGTTCATAAAAACAGCTGTTACTTGAGTTAGAATTAACATAAATTTGTCAGATATGCAATGGGAAGACAGAGTTTAGAAGGGGTGAGATGGAGTTACAGGTGAGACAAAACCTCAGAGGGTGTTCTCTGTTCCTGGTCTTACTGACGTGTGTATTGTCGGGTTAATAAGAGCCTCTCCCCATCAGTGTAATAGAGAAGAGTGGTGACTGTCAGTTTGTACCTCTTCTTTCATGGTGCTGCACGTCTGAACCTAATGGTGACATGAGGGCTCACTCAGGAGGCTCATTGCTGTAATGAGAGCACCCCATCCCAGTGTATAATGTCATGAGCGCACAGCTTTAGGCTTTAATGCCAGAGGATTAGATGCACTAAAGCTAAATGTTACATAAGTTTGGGTCTTCCATCTCTGAAGTCTCCAGGGTAATGAAACTATCTTTCATTGAGCACGAGAACAAGTCCTCCACCCAACAAAGTTTCAGAAGGTACGACAACCTCAGGTCCAAATTAACTTCATATTATATTCTAATACAACATTAATTAAACATTAATTTACCACTTTAATGTAAGGACTTGTAAATGGTTTATGGCTGTCTTTGCTTATACTTTACTTTGGTTGCTTTAAAGTACTTTGTAAAACTGTTTCAAGGGGAGCTAGTGAATAAAGGTTTATTATTACTATTTACATATGTCTCATATTCACAATTTTGTTGTGTTTGTTGTTTATACATTGTAGTAATATAGAACCGTTTGCTGTTTGGTCAAAAACCGGGTTAATAAATGGTCTGTAAGAAAGTTAAAGGAAAAGAAGTCACCTGTTGCTCAAAGGCAATAATCTTTTTTTCTTACATTTTTAACATGAAGCCATACATTCAAATATTTTATTTTTATTTTTATGACAACCACTATAATATGATCAGCAAGAGCACTTAGCAATATCTTCAAAGTGCCTATTTACGGGCTTAATTCAAAAGGGCTAATGTCACTAGCCAAGTGTCACATGGACTATTTAGTCGGGAAACGGCTGAAAAACCATGAATTCAACAAATGATAGAAGTATGAATCACAAACAGAAAAAGGCAAAACACACTGAGAATGATTGCTGATGGTATTCTAGACATTTAATTAACACAAGCCACTGGACAAAATATTCAGATTTCTCTAGTACCATAGTCCTAATCAAAATAGGATTCTAGGCAGAGTGCAGAACTTCAAGACGACTGATTGATATGAAACCATGCACGTACTGAGTTTGTATTCTCTTTCCCAACACTATGTAATTCCTACAACTAAAATGAGGGCTGACTTTTAATACTTTCACACAGCCTCAGTCTATTTCTCACTTTTCATCCACACGCCCACAGTGAGAGCTGTTAAAGAGGGACAGCAACTCAAAAAGCTTAATCTCACACAAAGCCAAAGTGAATCCCATTGGGTTACCTTGGGTCAACGCCGCACACACACACACACACACACACACACACACACACACACAGGTACATTTCACTGACAATTGCCGAAAAGTTCTGGTGAACTTCACCCTTGTAAACAGTTGCAGTCCAAAAGAAAAATTGCTGAACATCATCCCCTTCCCCTGCCATCCCTTTAAATCCGGCCTCTCTCAAGGGAACAATGGGAGAAATGTTTGGCCTTTGGAGCCGGTGAGCGGGGCCATTGAGCGCCTTGCTGCGGGATCGGATGCAGTGAATTAGTGTAAAGCCTCAGCGGAGAATAAAGCTGACGCAATGGCACTGCTATAGCCTTGCTATCAGCTCCTGCCACGCAACACTGGGCCCAACCTGGAAAACTCCACTGTTGGGAACAACTGACACTTCCATGCTGAGGGGTATATTTTTATATAGACATGCAGATATGGATGTGCATGCAAAGGTTGAATTGCACTCAAAGGATAAGAGATGGGAAAGTCAATCTTGATCTAGAAGTTGTGCAAAGAGTTTTCCAGAGGTTAATTTGACAATCAAGACCACTGAATACATGTCAAACTGCTTTTTATTTGCAAAAACATACTATATCGGTGGTATGTTTTAGTCCATTAACTACAAATCAGATGTGCCATTTTGAAAATTCCTCAAGTTGGTGCATTCAAAGAAGCTCCAACATCAAAGACCCTTGAGACTGGTAGCAAAAAGCATTGTATTCAGAAGCCATAATGTCAGATAATGAAACCCAGAAGAACAACTAGCAAACATACGGAAATGGTGTGAAAAGAAAAAGTGATTTTGGTTGTTTCTTACATTAGACAGGTTTCTGGTTGCCACTCAAATCTGAAACTCTTGATGTCTGACTGTCCTTGAACACACCAACGGGTGCAATTTTAAGAAAAGGCCCTGGCTTGCAACTACATAATAATACAACGAAAGTGTAACTTTAACAATAAAATTATAGTGATGGACTAATCACTGACAGATTATCAATCTCTAGGGAGTTGCATGTCTCTCCATGATTGATTATTCATATATTATAGGAATGGAAACCAGTGGATGCCTAAAAGGAAGCGGCAGTAAAATATGCCATTTCCAATTAATGGTTTGACAGATGCAAAACCACCAGCATGGTCCTTTAAATAAATACAGTACATGGTTCTGGCATGTCCTCTTTACTCCAGCTCTCATGTGTAAGGGAGAGCCTCTCAGCCTAGTCTTATGAATGGCATCTTGTAGCTCTCTTCAAAAAGGCCCCAAGCTAAAGGGGCAAGTGGCATCCCACCATATGCCTGCACAAATCCACCATATGCCCCACTGGTTAATTCATTTTTCCAAGGCCACACAGGCCTATTTTTCAGCATCTCAACATACCAGCGATACCACAACCCACTTTTGAACCTTTGTTCAACCTCCAGTACCGCATGACATTTAAATCATGTGATGACATCTCTGACTTCCAAACTCTCGTTGCCATTTAGTGTAAATCTGCTGTTTCTGTCTTGTGTCTATTCTAGCGACATTAAAGACGAGTGTGTGTAGGTGTGACAGTGACTGTGCCTGAGTGTGTGAAAGAGCATACGGAGAGTAAAGATAGGTCTTTATGAGCGTGTATGTCGGCGAGAAAGAGAAAAGCAAAGAGGGAGAGAGTAAAGCAGGCAGTGTGAGTGAGAAAGCAAAGAGAAAGCAGAGAGCGATGCTTCGAAATAATGGGGTCTATGATGCCACTGAGAAAAAAGGTCAGCTGCTGATAAATTTTGGGCAAAGTCAGGGCTTCGCTGGGCTCGGCTGTGTGGAATCGACAGATGGAGGATGGGTTCCCAGGGAGCCAGACCTGCTACAAATAGCTCTGTGTGCACACACTGTCCTGTGTGCACATATATGCAAACATGAAAGAAGCAAGTAGACAAGTACTAACACAGATGTACACACACCCACGCAGACAGATCTGAAAACAAGTACATGGAATATTCTACATTGATGCTTTCAAACAACACATGTAGGCTTTAATTAACCTTTAACTTATGCAACGGACAATGAGACACAGAAACAATAAGAGAGTAGTATAAACTTATTCGTTCTTGCCACTCTATACTACATGAAAAGATGTGATCTGGTTCTTGACCTGGATTCACTTGGTTTTGTTTAATGTCCTGAGCACTGTGTCCCCTTCTTGGGGCTAACTCTGAGGGATCCACAGGAACTGTCCACATTGCAGTTCAGGCATCAAGGTTAGAGGAACAGAGAAACAAGGGAACGCATACAGTAGCTCTGATGAAGTCACAATGTGCCTCCTGACTCTTAACTTCTCTCCCTGTCCTCGTTCTGCCATTTAAAGTGAGCTAATTTGCAAGAAATGCAGGGGATTTCATAACTTTGAAGAATATAAACCAGCTTAATGAGGACAGCATGTCCATTCACCCATTTTCTTTGTTCTAAAGATGGACAAGGCTTTATTCATAATGATAACACCCTCCATAAGTCTTTTACTGGATGAGTGACAAGCAGTCCTCCATACAGGTGGTCGTGCCCGCTGAAAATAAATGAGCTGGGTGTTTTTGCTGTGTGAAACCAGCTCTAAAAATATCAGCTACAGAAACAGCGAGGGTGTCCGAGAGCGCCTGAAGACATAATCTGTTCAGCAGAGAGGTTTAATATGTGTCATGAGTGTCAACATCTGCTACGATGAACTTGCCAAGACACAGGGTCACATGGGAAAGAGGAGGCACAACTGGAATATCAGGTGAGCGGCCATATCTGGCCATTACCTCATTTAGTAGTAGCATCATGTTGGAGCTCACTGTGACTTACAGAAAAACAATGAACCTAATTTTCCCCATAGACATTAAGTGTTTTATGTGGCTAAGTGAATGGAAACAATCTTGCTTTGCACTTAATTGGTTTAAACACTATGAAGAGATGATTATAATGCTCAGCATCATGTGTTACATTTGTTTGCACTACAGCATTTATTATTTAAAAATCTTATTAAATCAACACATAGGTAATTCCATGAGCGATAGTTTCTTTCACAAATAAAAAACAAGGGATTCCTGTCTGTGACTGAACTTCATAAAACAAATTCTGTTGTTTTCTGCATGTCAAAGGTGTTGAATGTGGCCTAAAGCTTAATGGATTATGATTTTTGTATTACTTCTAATTGCTCGTGTTGGAGAAGGTCAGAGGCAAAATAAGTATTCAGATTAGTTATGTAAATGTAGCAATGCCACAATGTAAAAATACTCATTCAGTACACATTCAGTATTAGCAGCTAAATGTACCTGGAGTATCAAAAGTTGTAAAAGTACCCATTATGCAGAATGGCCCCTTATGGAGTATAATATTATTATACATGTTACAATCAGGATTATAATCAGGACAATTTTAATTACTTCATGTACTGTTATTTAAGCTATCATAATGTTTTCTATGTACAATCTTAATCTGCAAAGTAAATAGTATTTACAGCTGTGAGATAAATGATGTGGAATAAAAAGTACAAAATGTCCATCTGAAATGTAGTGGCAGAAAAGTAGAACATCTCCTAAATAGGAAATTCTCCAGTATACAGTAGTACTAGTGCCTCAAAACTGTCCTGAAGTACAGTACTTAAATGTATGTCCACAAATGCTGAAGGTGGGCGAGAGCGTTTGATCACCACGGGGATGGTCTGTAGTTTGGGTAGAGGCAGAGGTCAGGGTCAGTGGAGGGAGAGGTGGCTGTGAGGACACTGGATCCTGAGCCGATTAATTTTCTCACCCCCAGGGTATCGGTGGAAAGGCAGACAGGAGCTTTTCTCAGCGTGCTGTCAAGGTGAGAACATGGTGAACCATAGACACCCAACTGCCACCCCCAGCATCGCACCGCACAGCACATTAGGTAATGAAACGCTTGTAAAAAGCTAGGTTACAAGTTTCGGGTGAAGTCTGCATGGAAACATTTTTCTACCTGACAGTCATCAGGAGATTTAAAAACCTGAATGATTCTACCGTGAAAAAATGGCAACAGTGTTCAATACTACAAATTCAATACTGACCCATAACCAGCAGCAGTCAAAATGAGAGGCAGGGTACCATTCTTTAAAATATGGAAGATATCTCATTGAAGAGCAAAATCCTTCAGTCTGTATCTCACTTTAAAATAACAAACAATATTTGTTAGTGTTTATATGTACTTAGTGTGACAACTTAAGTGGGGAAAAAAGTTCTTAGTGGGTGCAAAATGTACAATGTCCAACTACACACTCTCAAACTAAAGTCTGAGTGTGCTAATGTTGCTGTCACACACACCCTTGTGTCACTCACCACCACAGGGCTACATGGTTGGAGCATGAAAGCTCAGAAAGCTCAGATTTATCCTGTTTAATAAGTGTAGCCAGTCTGACAATAACAACTTAATTGATCTAAACAACTCATTATTGTACAATGAGGCTTAAAAAGCTTATATAACTGTAGCTAACAATAGGTTGCATTTATGCCTCAGTGAATCAGTGAATGATAAATTATTACAGTCCATGACAGTCACTTTATCGCATGGCAGTTTTCTATAAATGACCAACTTTTACCTAATTAACTGCTCAAAGCCCCCACAGATTAGCATTAGCACCAAGAAGGGATACAGTAGATATTATTATGAAACATGTAAATGAGGATTTCAGGACACATGGATGACCCAAGAGCCACGGACCGTTCTCATGCTAAGGAGGTGAGTTTACACAGGTAAATATATTCATCAAATGTAGAAATTAATATTTGTGATAATTATACTTTTGATGTGGCAAGTGTTTTTTTTTAATAAAATGTATTATATATAAAATGACCTAATCTGGGAGATTACAGATAGCATTGCAGTTCCTTTCAGGATGTCAGCCAGACATTTAAAATACAAGAAAGAATATTTAAGTATTAATCATTATATTTAATAAAAAAAACTATGACTGTGATTTCAGCTGATAATCACATCTAAACATGCATACCTACCAACTATGTATTCATTACAAATTTTGTTTTTCTTGTCATGATAAACACCCACATGAATTTCTATCATCATTCCAGAATACAGATAAAAACTAAAAGCAAATGCACAAAGTAGCTTTTATTAAATAGCTGTTATTATCCATCCAGAACTAATACTAGGGAATATATTAAGCAGAATAAGTAGGCAATAACACATGACAAGATATGATTGAGGTGTATACCTATAGTATACTTATCAGGATACCTTGTGTGCATTATCACACTTACCAAACGTGAAAAAGGGAAGCTTTGTTTAAATTCGTTAGTTTCACAAGTGAGTTAAGAATTACTGCTATGGTTCCTGCAGTTAACAGTAATTCGAGCGTTAATTTAGACCAGTGGTTAAACTGTTGACTGTTGTATGTTGGAGGTGTCCTGATAAACAGTTTTAATGAACACCTGCAAGGCAATCAGAGACATTGCCTGTTATTCCTTGGTTACCTAATTACCTGAGTCAGAGATTGGAGGATACATCGCATAAGTGTAGGCACTGCATGGTTAACGGAGAGTGTAAGATAAGAGTGACGTTATGAAGAGTAGTTAGAATGGCCATCAGATCAAACCTCCATCAATGTCCATTTCCTGGACTCAAAGTAGCACCAGGCACCCAGGGTGAGGCGGAGAGAAAGAGGGATGTTAAGTGCAGCTGTAGGAGTCATTATGTAAAAGCATTAACAGTCTCTGTCCTCACATGCAGTCATGGCTCCTGTGACTGTGATGGTGTAGTAGGTGTTGTGGAATGTCCTACTAGTGTTGTTTTCTTGAACGAATCCCTCATACTTTTTCAAGACAAGCTCGACAGTATCAAACCTGGCTGGAGATTGACTGCGGGTCTCGCAGACAAACATGACGAGGGATCTTTTTTATTTTTTACTTACTATTGCTTCTTGTGAGTGTCAGGTGATAGACAGAGCATTCAGTGGTTTTGCATTGACCTTAATGTCTAGAAGCCACATGCTGGCGATAGTGTCCATGGCAGGTCTGGGTTTCTCTGTTTTTTGTTTTCAGGGCACTTCTCACTGATCTCATCCTCACAAACTCCTTTACAGACTGACGCAGTGACCTGGGATACCCTACATTTGTGGTTCAGGCTACACTGGTATCAGTGCTCACTTTATGATCATGCTTAGCAGTATAGGAAACTACAATAGCAGACCAGTAACCTGCATCACACTCATGCACATCAGTAGGTTTGTATGTGAACATAAATGATATGCATACATGATTATCTTTCAATATTTGTCTCAAATTAATTTTTTCTGATAAATTCTGATAATCACACCATTTCCTTTGTTAAATGTGTTTATGCAAAACTGGAATCTGCTATGGACATGATGGTCTATGTAAAACCACTTAATGTGGCGCTGCAGCACTGACATGAAAACAAGCAGCTCAAAATAAAAGAAGGACAAAAACAAATTAAGGCTTTATGCTTATACCCTGGCCGATTTTTAAGTTTGTGTAAGATGTTATTTCCACACTGTCCAACAGTGAATCAGCACCCCCAACACACATGCACACTCCATCACCACCACGCTAAACAACAACCAGCTGGGCTCAAGAACAAGAAGGCCTTTTCACAACTATTTCAGCCAGTGTGAGTACAGTAATATCACATTCCTAATCCCTGCAGACAAGAAATGAAGTTGCAAAAATGAAATGAACAGGAAAGGCTCCAACGCCTGAAATAGCTGCATCAGACAGGAGTCTCGGAGAATAATGTAATTGGGGTGCTTAGTGACAAGCCGAGCGAGGAGGGAGGGAGGGGGAAAGTTCAGAGCGCTTCCAGGCTTCCACACAATATAAAGACACATTAGTGTTGAACAAAATGATTTGTTAAGATGAGAGGTAAAGAGGCAGAGGAAGGTTCACTGACAGTATCTAGCTGTGGTTTTGAAGATTCAATATGACAGAGGGTACTTTTCGTTTATTAAATACTTCAATTTGAATTAATTTAACCATCTTTAATAAGGTGTAATGGATGAGTGTGACATAAAGTAGGAGTTTTGTGCATCCTGTAAAGTCGCATCCAATCTATTAGGCTAATTGATCACTTTCAATGGCTCCCTAAATTAATCTTTACCTAAATTAGCAAAAGACACATGCTGATTTCATTAACTTCAAGTATCACACATTACTAACACAGCACACATTTCATATGTATTTCCCTTTGTGTGTCAAAACCCTTTAGATGATATTTCTTGATCATGATGGAGAGAGATTGAGCTGTCAGCAGCAATAAGTCAATAGAGCTCCTGTGCAGTGTCTGCCTTAGGCGAGCGTCATTGTAAAAGATGAAATGCCACAATCACTATCACCAGAAAGATTGTGAAAAGTTTATTCTTAGGGCCCCTCTGATTAATGCAAATTACACCTTGCTGCATACGACTGGCAGGAGCGGAGATATCTCACTATCTCCAACTCTCCTTTTTCTTCACTTTCTCTACTCAGTGGCTGTTTTAATACCTCAGTGTGCCACTTCTTTCTTCCGTTTTCCCATATGAGTCTGTCCTTGTGATTTTCTTTCGGTGACATTATGGCAAAGGGTTGCATGATCTCCTTTGTGATGTTTTTGAGTTTGTTAGTTAATTAATTTGAATTATTTTGCCTCACAGGCAGAAAAGTCACAGTACTGCACTGCAAGGAGGCATTTTAGCTCAAATGCCGTAAAATGGCTGGATTAGAAGGATTTTCTTAAATGTTAAGTGAGTGGAGCAAATCAAGCCCAGATCCATATATGGTGTATTGACCGGAGTTAGTTTAAAACTAATTTATGAACATGCAATCATTTAAAATTTACCCACTCAAGCAAAATACAATTTTACAACATATTCTTTCTCTGATGAGTCATGTTTACAGTGGCCTTAGTATTGCCAAAGCCTTTAGTTGACCAACAGGCCCCCTCCTTCTTCTTTCTCTCTCTGTTTCTTTCTTTGCTTAATTTCTACCCGTTCTTATTGGTCTGAAAATAGTGAAAATGTGTTATACCTGTAGCCATGGAAGCGGCAGTGAATCCCACTTAGCCATCTCCCTGGGAGGCAAAACCCTCTCATTTAGACACACACATGCAAAGGATATGTGAGCTGCCACCTGTGATTATGGTGCAGTTACATAACGAGGTTTACAGTCTGGATGTGTGAACCTTGTGATCTACTGTTCTCCAGGCTTGCAGCACCACAGCATCGAAGCCTTACATTATGCAGGAACCGGTACAGTACCTGTTGCCGACACAGACAGAGAGGCACTTTAAAAGGACGCTTTGAGCTCCATTAGTTGACGTCCTCGTCCAAACACAATAGCCTGGTGATGATCACACACAGGCTATAGCAAATCACCCTCAGAAGTCTGAAATCAGAGGCTGCGAGGGAGAAAGAATAGGAGCACAGAGAGAGAAAGAGAAAAAAAATAGAGAGGGTTCCTGCACTGATGAATCATTAGTGATAAAGCTGGGGCTGAGCCAGTACGGCTGTATTTAGAAACTTCTCCCTCTTTCAACCCCCTCCCTTACTAATTGTCATCTCTTTTAGCATTTGACTGATGACTGGCTGTCTGAAAAGACGTGAGAAAAGCGGAGCAGGCACTCAGCTCTGAGGATAATGTCACACTTACAAGGGTAACGGTAATGTACTCAACGTTGCTGGCCACGGAGAAAAAGCTACAGCTTGCTCCCAAAAACAACTGAAGGCAAAAACCAGGGACACTGAAGAATACAGGCATAGTGACACATCAAGAATGAAAACAGCTCCTCCTTGGGAGTTAACCATGTTTTCCTAGAAGAACAGTGTTACAGAATATGATGAAATAAGAGAGTGATTGGCATACTTCAATTTCAATTCCTCTGACGCGGGAGTCCTGGTGCGGGCGAGACTGACATATTGTCAAACACACATGCACACAAGCACACACATACATCCTCGGGTCAAATGTTGTTGATTAGTTGTTGGTGACAAGTGTGAAAGGCATCACTCTGCACTGAGACACAGCTCCCAGCAGCAAGATATATCGATACACACTCTGCACTGCACAGCACACACAGAATCTTTCATTATGGCAACCAACTATCGAAGATACACGAAGATTAGCCCCGGTCATGTCACAGCTGTGCAACAGGCAATACTCTCACCTGATGCTGCAAAGACCAGGTGCATTTGCTTTTTTCTAAATGAATAACCTCCCATTAATCAGCTCTTTTCTATGATGGTAAGTGGTGGGACAACAGGACTTATCTCAGAGTAAAAGCAGAGCAGATGGGCTCAAAAAGGCAGCAAACTCTGGGCTGTTCATTTTATGTGGGAAGCCATTGTGAACGCCTTTCATCTTCATAATGTTGCTTCCATTTACTTTTGATTAACATCTGATCAAATACAATGGTGGATTGTCTGCTTGAGTTTTCTGAATGATACGTCTGTGCATCAAGTTGCTGTCAACTGGTAGTGCCATGATGTGGGAGGGAGGGAGAGAGACAACGAATGAGAGAGAGAGAGAGAGAGGAGGGGAGGAGAAAAGAGAGGGAGGGAGGGAGGCTGCAAATGGCAGCTTCTGTGACACCAGGGGAGGGAGAGACAGAGAGGAGGGAGGGAGGGAGAGACAGAGAGGAGGGAGGGAGGGAGGGAGGGAGAGAGCGAAGAAATAGTCAGAGGGAGAGAGAGTGTGAGAGTGAGAAAGAGAGAGAGAGAACAGCAGTCCAACTAGATCAGATTGCAAAAAATTGATAGAGAGAGCTGTTCAGTTAACAAGCAGTGCGGGAGTATTGTACAATTTTATGGGAAATGAGATGGATAGACTTCATGTTAGTAAAGATGAAGGATGAGCAGAAGACCTGCTGAAGAAATTGCCTCAGAAGATGGAGATACAAAAACCTGAATTTTCACTGGGATAATCCTCATTAAACGCTTCATACCTGTTATGCACGTCCACCTCTGACTGAGCAGAAGCGGCTTGGCCCAAGGTTCTGGTGTGATTTAGCCTGGTCAGAACTGCGTTTCATCTTCGCTCGCAACAGCACCTGAAAAAGAGAGAGACAAGAGATCAAGCAGGGATGAAGAAATTCAAAGGGGGTCTGTGCCTTGTGCTGAAGATGATGGAGTGGTTTTCTCCAGTATTAGAGTAACACACAAAGAAGGAGCAGCTGCGGTGGCCGATGCAGAGAATGCCTCAGTTTGGTTAACAGGGACACTGGGAGAGAAGACACCACCTTTTACTTCTGCAGCCTGGGGGAGGACAGGTAGAAATAAAGGTAAGAGGAGGACAGAAAACTTCACCTCAAACTTGCAGCCTGAATGTCACATCAATATTTGTCAGATGTCACTGGTCTGTAGTGTTATCAAAGTGGCACTGGATGGCAAAGTCTAATATCTAATATCTAATATCATCTAATACTATCAATTCGTAAATCATTTTTTAAAACAGTGTTCAGAAACAGTACATAAAAATAATTTTCAATTTGACTAAACTAGTCATTGATTGCAAAGGATTATTTAAGTTCATGTTTTTGTCCAAGCACATGTTGTCCCCTAAAACTGGGAAAAAATGTATAACAATTGGTAAACTATTTATCATTGCTGTAGTCTCATTGTTTAATTTAAATCCACTGTGCTGTAGAACAGAGCCAAAACAGCTATTTTTTACTGATCACATATTTACAAGTGCACAGTATATAGCTTTAATACAATATATATTATATATATATTTTAAATTATGTTGATTTTTCCACCCTAAGGCTCTCATGCAGGGTTGATCACTTTAGCCTTTAGCTTAGATTTTGGAATGGCCAAGAAGGCCCTGCCTGTCAATATCAGGATGTGATATCGACAGGCTCCCAACTCCCAAAGGGTTAAAACAAAAGCAAAACAAAGAGAAAACTGAAATGTAGCCAGAAGGCAGACAAAGGCGACCCTTAAAAGCAATCAGTTAAAACAAAAATGAAATCCTGAAGTTAACAGCCAATGAAGGTTGAGTCTACAATAACATCTCGACATGGTCTCGATCCATATCACAGCTTGTTCACTAAGACAGGAGAGGGAGAGCAGAGTGAGAGGATATAAATGCATTATACTTCTGAAATGATCAAATAATCAATTATTAAGTCAACAGAAATTTAATTGGTGAAAATCAACTGACAATCAATGATAGATTAGATGATTAGAGTCATTTTAAGTAAAAATGCCTAAAACAAATTCTGGAGAGTTGCTGCTTTTCTGTGTTTCTCATCATTGTAAACTGAATAGCCGTGGGGTTTCTGGACCGTGAGTCAGACAAAATAAGCAATTTTAGGATACCACTTTCAAATCTGGTAAACTGTGATGGGAATTTGTCAGACTAGAATAGAATAGACTAATTAATGACGGAAATAAAATTACTTTGCTTGTTTACAAAACAATCAATAGACTATAATAATCATTAGTTCTAGGTCTAGACAATAGTGCAACCAGTAGAATCACAAATTCAGTCAATGTAAACAGACACTAATTTCTGCATTACATCTTCCTAATTTAACTTCAACAAATGCCTGATAAATCCACCAGTTACCACTTGAGAACGTTTTAGGCACCTAATTTTCCTGGGAGTGTTATATCAGATAACTAACTGCAGCATCTAATTTAGCATAATAATACTGGAGGACAGACACGAGCAGGTATTAATGGATAAATGTGTTGCTTCAGGTACTGCACTTCTATCAGTGTATAAAGAAATCACTGATGTGAGGGTACAATAGACAGAGGATGAAGAGAACGAAGATTATACAGCGTTGCCTGACAGTTCAGTGACCTCATCCTGCTTTTCATCTCAGCTTAGTTCACTTTTATTATTCAAAAGGGACATTTGGCATGCAGTAGGGCACACTGAAAACATAAAATGTAACACATATCATATCAAACACATGGACTTTAGCTTATATATGATCTCGTATGACTTAATGTATAACGTCTAGCAGTACTGTAAAAGTAATACATCTAAGCATGTGTGCTCTAACCAACAGGTGTCACTTAAAATTGGAAATAACAGAGTTCAGGTTTAATATGGGTGATTCAGCCTTTGTGAATGGGTACAAGTAATTAAAAAACAGCACAAATAAAGATCAGTGAGAAGCTCACATGTGGGAATGATCAATCAATGGGAACCAGGTGTTTGAACGGTGGAAAAGCTACAGGTGCAGCTAGCAAAAAAACTACAGATTTTGTTCTACTTGCGCAGAATATACCAGCTGTTATAACAATGTTAGAAGGTGACTCAGTTCTTTATGAACACTTCTCTCTACCACATCTCTCAACAACCACCTGAGATGGCACCTCGGCACAGAGGATGGCCTACATACTGAGTCTAACAGCCTTCAGGGTGGGATACTGTCTGGTTCTAACTTGTACTGTCTTTGCCTCTTTGTCTAGCAGTTACAGCCTTTGGTGTGTCACCAATTATGGCATTATATTTGAAGACAACAAAAAAAGCTGTGAACTAGTTTGTATAGCATACTGTCAATCAGACATCATTTCTGCATGGTGAAGTGGTGTTACTTTCTATAGGAAAATACCTGTAGGTCACTTGAGACGAGATGAGTTCCGCGTGGTAAGCTATAGGAAAATACAATGACACCTGAGCCTCAGCTCTTCCTTCACAATGGCCTTGGGAGATGGGCCGGGATCGTAGTGGCTGAGCTCAGTTTTCTGCATGGTTGTCTTGAGATGAAGTACCCTCTCCCACTCCACCTCATTGTTCATCCCAATCCCTTCCATTATTTTGCACATCCAATTATTCATTCCATTCATCCTAATCAGCTGCAAGCTTATCATCTCCCCTAGTCACTCCTCTCAACTCCCCAAGAACACACACAGCAGACTAGGTCACAAAAGGTTATTCATTAAATTACTGGCTGTAGTGCAAATCACTTTCCGTGTCCTGCCTTATGAATCAAAGATGCATGTTCTTTGGTTACCGATGTACTCTCAACTCAAAGCGTTTTAACTCCGTTTGATCTGTCATTTCATGCTGCTTGTAGTACAAGTAGTGCTCTAGGAATTAACAACCGGTATTAAGAGCACAATCTGTGATCCCAACACAAACAAAAAGGTCGACCCACCACCAGCATTCAAAACACGGGATTGGAACCTGCTATCACTTTCACGCTGATTTACATGTCTTTCAATACAAGGTCTAACACCAGACAACAACTATATCTACACACCTTTAACAGCGGCAGTAAGCTTATATTTAGTTGTTGTCTTTTGTTCGTTCCTGTGTTTAAAAAAACGTAATTTGTGGGTAATAGCAGGTTCTAATCTTGTGTTTTGAAATGTGGGGTTACCCTTTTGTTTAAATTTGAAAAAACAGACTGTGCCATTCATTTATGTAGGTAAAAACAGCACTAAAGCAGGTGTATATTTACCAAAAATGCATATTTTTGTCTATACAACCAGCTGTTCAATTACATGTGAATATACTCTACCTGTAATTAAAGAAAGAACTACTGATTTCCCCTTTAACTTATAATTTATTTGAATTAAGGCAATTAAGATGTATAGCTATCCAGCTGTCTGTTGCAGTTGCTTAACCTAATGTCACACTTTTAGACATAGTGAAGACTACTGTCAAATACCAGTCAAAGAGCCGGTGACAAAGATTAATCTTTAAGCACCATGTACGCTCAAACCTTACATGCACAACCTCTTGAGAGGGACAATCTGATTTAAAGAGCTTCCCGAGTAGCTACAGCAAAGGCTTTCTGCATGGGTTGGGACTCTAAGGCACTTATCTAATGACTCCAAGGACGCAGGGAGGGTTTTTACTTTCATTTGACTGGACACCTGACACTGTACAACTATAGTATGATATGGAGACTGCGCACCGCGTAGGGCCGCTCAGGTCATGTGTGTAGTGTAGAGACCAAGATGTATAATGTGAAACGCTGAGACGACGTTCAGGCTCAAGATTCATCTCAATTATATAACTCAGTCAGTGTGGTTACCGTGCCATACAGCCATGCCCACCTGCCACTACACGTGTGATCAAAGGAGCACAAACATGCTTAATTAAACTTTCTGTGTAAAAAAGTGTTAGATACAATTAGAAAGGATGAGGCAATCTAGTTTGGTTGACTTATTTACACATTTACATATTTGACAGGAGTGGTAGGACTACTATTTTTAGCATTAACATCTGTGCTCTTTGGGGAATGTAGTGTGATATTGTCAAAAGGCAAAAAGTGCCTTTTGAAGTATAAAAATAAACCATAACATTTAGCTACAATATGTTTTCCTGATACAGGTATATGTTTGACCCCTAAGGTACAATTTTAAGATTGTGCATGAGGTAATCTGGCTACAGATCAGGAGAACTTCCACCTGAAAGAGTGTGAGTGAGGACGGAATTAGTGTGAGTGTGTAGCAGACGGCAGGCCAACCGGGATTTGGGAACGCACATGAGTGAACTGTCAAGTCTTCAGGGTCCAAATCAGGCAGGCAGACACAGAACGGATGTGGCCAGGCGATAAAAGCTGTCTGCACCCAGAGGGGCCTCAGTCCGGCTCCCATGGGTAAAACTCCTTGACCCTGAGGCTCAACATCCAGCGCTGTGGCCAGGTTATCAGCTGCCTGACCGAGAAAACAATTTGACAGCCGTACGGACATATTGCAGATTAATTTCATTCCAAACTAACCTTTTGACACATACAGTATGAGTATGTGCTTTATGTTGTCAAGCACATACTCATACTCCTATGTCTAATCCTGCAATATTCTTGTAAGATAAAGTTCCAGTATGTAATTACAATGAATATGTAATACAGGGCATTGCACAAGGGAGAAATCTCTACTACCTACTTGTATGGAGCACCATGGGAAGGTGCTATAAATTGACCGTATCCTCACAACATGATTAATAATACTGCAAATTGTACAGAATGGGGTCAAATAAATAGAGTCCTTCTCTCTCCATCTCTGTACACAGCATCTGGAATTGCATGTCCATGGAATCAGTGGCACACATACAAGTCCCCTAGGAGAATGTTTAAATACACACACACACACAAACACCCCTTCTACTCCCCTAACAAAAGTATTGTACTGAAAGGACAATGGCAAACTTAGAATAGATAGTAGAGCGCAGCTTGTCTGTTGGATGTGTGATGACTGCATGGCATGCTGCTGATAAACTATAAATACAACCAAGACGTGCTGAAAACTAACATGTGATAGCCTGCCCTATCACTGGTAGGCCTAAAATATGACAGCCCTCCTCATTTTATAAAACACCTAACCAGATACGAGTAATGACTCACATGATGGTCCATTTTTTTTATTACATAATAATAAACATCTGGTAGGTGATGACTTAGTTTGTCTCCACTGCCAACCTTCTTTATAATTTGAAAGAGAAAAGCACAGGAAATGCTATGTGACAGAAGTGGATCTGCTAGGAGGCCAGCTCTTCAGTTACCCAGCCGACATCAAAAGACATGAGTGCCCTTCAGTGAGGGCCAATTGGATTTTGAGTCGTGATGTTTAAAGAGAGCAAGATGGCGAGGAGAAGGAGTGTGAAGTAATGAAGTAACTGGTATTATGGATACTAACACTATAAACCTTGTACTGGGAAGTGGGACAGGAAAAAAAAGTGTCCTTATAAACTACAACAATGTTGTACATACTGTAAAAATGTACTGTTTACAATTATAATAATCTCTATTGTTTCCTATCATATTTATTATCAGAGATAGATTTGCGAGAGGACAAATTTAACAGAAGCTGGACTCCAGTAAGACCAACATTAGTTAATGGGAAACCTTATAATAAACAAACAAATGTCACATTACCAGGGATGAGAAATGAGAAATACGTGGAAAAATAATAGTTGTTTTTGTGCAATTTTTCATCCTTTAAAAAGGTATTGAGGGATGATGGTGAATTGGTCATATGGGCTCTAACACACAGACAGTTAATTCAGTGTGATGGTTTATTAATATCAGTGGCCTTCTTTTTGGGCCAGTACCAAAATATGTATTTACTTCTGTAACAATGTCTTTTCCATTCTGTCACTAAAAGCTATGATGGTTGGTTTTTTGGTGATGTTTCATATACAGGTATGGTGTGATTTGACCATTATGTCACAGAAAGATGCTCACATTGTTCTCCTCTCCTGACACTCTACAGGGATTGGATTAAAGCACAAGGCTCCCACCCAGCTCCCTGTCTATGACTCACTAAAATGCAGCTTAGCCAGTGATCAAGCTGTGAGGGGCCTTGATCACACACTGGGACTCCAGGCCTGCCCTTCTGCTCTGACCCTGCAGCTGGAGGAGCCGCCGGGAGCATGAGTGTAGGAAGGATCAGCCGCTACAGCATTGTGTCATCTGAGGAAGAGGGCCTCCGCCTCACTACCATGCATGGCATGAACGGCTTTGGCAATGGCAAAATCCACACACGCCGCAAATGCCGCAACCGCTTCGTCAAAAAGAATGGCCAGTGCAATGTGCAGTTTGCCAATATGGACGACAAGTCGCAGCGCTACATGGCTGACATGTTCACCACATGTGTTGATATTCGCTGGCGATGGATGCTGGTAGTCTTCACTCTTGTGTTTGTTGTCTCCTGGCTGGTCTTCGGCTTAGCCTTTTGGGTCATTGCTTTGCTGCACGGAGATCTGGATAACCCAGCCGGAGATGACAACTTCACTCCATGTGTCCTACAGGTTAATGGATTTGTGGCTGCCTTTCTATTCTCTATTGAAACACAGTCTACCATAGGTTACGGCTACCGCTGTGTGACTGAGGAGTGCCCAGTAGCTGTCTTCATGGTGGTCTTCCAGTCCATTGTGGGCTGCATCATTGACTGCTTTATGATTGGCGCTATCATGGCCAAGATGGCGAGGCCTAAGAAGCGTGCACAAACTCTGTTGTTTAGCCACAATGCTGTCATTGCCATGCGGGATGGAAAGCTGTGCCTCATGTGGAGGGTAGGGAACCTTCGCAAGAGCCACATTGTAGAGGCCCATGTCAGGGCACAGCTCATCAAACCTCGGATCACTGATGAGGGGGAATATATTCCTCTAGACCAGATAGACATTAATGTGGGCTTTGATAAAGGCCTGGACAGGATTTTCTTGGTATCACCCATCACTATTCTCCATGAGATAGATGAGGAGAGCCCCCTTTTTGGGATCGGCAAACAGGACTTGGAGACAGCAGACTTTGAGGTTGTCGTCATCTTGGAGGGGATGGTTGAAGCAACCGCCATGACCACGCAGGCTCGCAGCTCCTACTTGGCCTCTGAGATCCTTTGGGGTCACCGTTTCGAGCCAGTCTTGTTTGAGGAGAAGAACCTGTACAAGGTGGATTACTCTCACTTTCACAAAACCTACGAGGTGCCGTCCACCCCCCGCTGCAGTGCCAAGGACATGGTGGAGAACAAGTTCCTAGTCCCCAGCTCTAACTCCTTCTGCTACGAAAATGAGCTAGCCTTCCTAAGCCGTGACGATGAGGAAGAGGATTTAGGTGGTGGGAGCAGGGCACTGGCAAACCTCAGTCCAGATCGGAACAGCCGACATGAGTTTGAACGCTTACAAGCCACCAGGGCGCTGGATCAAAGGTCATATCGTAGAGAGTCAGAAATATGACCTCTACCCATTGACCCAGGGTCAACTTTCAATAACTTTATCCAAGGGTAAAAATGCAGAACAATGCAAAGTGCCATAGGAAAAGCTGACTACTGTGAAAGATTGGAAAAAAAAGACAACAGTAAAAGGGACTTAACTGGAAGGAAGGGGGAAAACAAGAGTACACAGCTTAGAAAATTGTGGTAAGGAATGTCTACAATCAAGGAAAAGGCTAGAGAAAGACCTTCTTCCTTAATGGAAACTTGAATCTTTTTTTCACATGGTCATTTTGAGTTAAGAGTGTTCAATGATAGCGCATCAAAAAACTATTATGACAGAACCTTATAATCAAATCTTAGGTGTAAATACATTGCTTAGGTAAGTTATGTTTTGTGTGCAGTATCAGTTTCCAAAAACACCTCTAAAAAATAGAAGTTGCTATTTCAACTTGTTCTTGGGCACAAATAATAGTGTTACAAGGCTCCTCTTAAGCTCTCCTCGCATTGCTGTAATTTGCTGGACCTGTGTTCAGTGACACATTGAAAATTCGTGCACTGCAGCATTTAGATGCAATGAGCCATGCTAACACATCTGACCGTGAGCCACTGAGAACAACATAATTCAAACACCTTCATTTTAGTATTGGTGTGATCCCAAAATCTACCAACGTAGGGAGAGCAGGCAAAAAGAATTGCAGTATGAAGAACCAATATAAAGGAATACGGTGAACAGAAATATAATTGTATAGAGAAACACTCTATTTATAATCTCTTAGCCTCATATTTTAACCTTATCTTAAAAACAAACATCTTACAAGCCACCAACATCATGATTTGGCTGCACTGTGCTACACATATCATGTCATGTTCAAACATTGCTAAGTAGTCAGGTAAAACAAAACTAAAGCACAAATGGTGGACAACCGACTCAAATAAAAATTTTGTAGTTTCACAAATTTATTTTGTGCAATATACAGGTTGCAATATCCAGATTTGTATTCATCAAATTAATAACCACCCACAAAGAAGTGCACGTTAAAGTGTACATTTATTTTCACAACTTGAAATATTATCTAATACACTAAGTTAAACTAAAACCTGCATGTTGGTAGTCATTAACAGGCTTTCTTCCATTCCATATGGAAATTAGGACTGTAACAAACTGGCATAAATTGATCACCCTTAATGTGTTTTGTCCTCTTTAAAGATGAATCTATGCATATTGTTAACACTATCAGGGGACAGAGATCCTATTGAGTTCTGTGTGAGATGAAATGATGTAATGACATTGCTTTAATCAATACCATCTGCTTAGAAAGACAGCCTGAAATAAAAAAAAATGCATAAACTCAATTTCTAAGAGTAGATGTTATGTGTATCAAATCTATTCGAAGAGTTAAATTAAATTGATAGTCAAAACTTCACATATCTCTAAAAGTTTTAAAATATACACAGGAAGAATGCAAAAATCGAGAATCCCTGATTCTTTGGCCGGAGAGTAGTCCTATGGTCAACCTGAATTTGAAATGTAAGGTTTGGGTGTTTCTAACCACCCAACCCAAATGCTAAAAGAACAAGTATCATAAGGGCAAATGTGTCTACAACACTTTGCGTTATGCTAATAAGGTTCAAATAGTCCAAACGTATTAGCCAACTTACAGTAGCTGGCCCTACATTTCTATTCATTTTACACCAACAGTGGGTAAATTTAATTGCTCTTTATATCGTTACTGAGAGAAACAGTAAATCTCTGTTTCAAACTTTACCTGGGTTATAGACTAATGACAGGACAAAATATTATTTAATTATTATATGGCAAATGTATCCTTTAACAGGTAAAATGAATGTGTGCAAGACTAAGTTTGCTAAAGCTAAAAACCTGTTATCACAGTCATTGCTGTCCAAACAGATATACATGAGCAACAGTAAAACAAAGAGAAAACAGCTTCATGCTTTTTCACTCCTCATATTGATTCCTCTGGCATTTACAAAGATCACATACTATAGACAGCCAAATGCATTTTAGCAATATGCTAATACGATGAGTTAACACTGGACCAAGGTCTGAATGGAAGCAATAAACACTGAAGCACACCTTTCTGAATTAATTTTAATAAGCATATTCTTAATGATTCTTTGTAATACACTGAACATGCATATTTATAATTCTTGATTCACAGATAACAAGTGAAAGGCATAGTGTGAGGTGGATGACCCTACATTTTTTTGTTTTTATTGTACTTGTATGCATATGATTTCTCAGATCTGATACCAAAGTAAGGGTGCGTAGCTCAGACTTAAGTTATGAAGTGATTGTTTCCAAGGTAATCTTCCAAAAACAATTTAGACTGATCTTGAAAAATGTATAGTCATATTCCAAAAAGGTGTTTGAGTCTCCAGTTTGCAAATTGTCTCTTTACAAATTTAAATCATTCCTAAAAATATGCCATTAATTAAAGCAAATCCCTGTTCAATCAAAAGTTAAAAACAAATTAACTAAAGATTTAAGTTGTAGTTATAGATTCAATCATTTGCTATCACTATACAGTATACAGTAGTTTAAGAGACAAAATTATGATGCATGACAACTTTTTTTCTTTGGCATGGACAATAGCATTTAAAAATGATCCCTTATTCTAGATGCCTAGTCAGAATTTATCATTCAAACCTCAACATGTTTATGTTGTGTCACAAAATACTTTTTATCAAGTCCAGTTTATCTATTACCTCACTAAAATGTGGATGTTATGTCCCTGTGGAACAACTTTAGTTAACCTTCACACATAAAAGATTACATATGTGTAAAGAAGGAAACATATAGAATATGGTGAAAAACTACAACATGTACACAAAGAGGAGAACCATAAAATGGTTGTTATTTTGGTCACAATGACTAATATTTTCCTAATAGTCATTTAACTCTAGCGGTATGCTTGACTCTATGATATTTCTTGGTTATATGTTGCTTTTTTAGAAAATTGAAGGACGTAGTAACATATAAAGAACATTTTTTGGCTAATAAGTGAAGCATTCTTTACCCAACCCTAAACATTTATTACGCTCATTGCCTTCTGGGAAGGTTCTATACACTGATGTGTGAAGCCTCTGTACCTACTCACAAAATTTCAGTGGTAAAAAAAAAGGTGACTCGTCAACAGCTTTTATGCCGCATCACTGAAATGCATAGTTTAATCATTTCTACTGAATAATTTTTTCAGAGATTGTTTTAGCTTTGATGTTGCCCACCTGAGCCCTTAAAAAAGGAACACACCCAAACATTTGAGCTAAATGTAAAGGTTTATAGTGTAAAAAGCATAGTAACGTTATACAAATTATAATAAGGAGCAGCCAGGCTGAACAAACCTGCTTATTTTTATACTAAGTTCTTTTTGATAGAATACAGCAATCAATATGTATCCGTTTTTATCAGTACTACAATGAAATCACTATTGAGAGGCAAAAATATGATTCTTGTCTCAGTTTTCAATGATTTAATTTCTGTTGTTTCATTTCAGCACAGATGTTCATGATCAAACAGGTATTTCTCTTAAAGGGATGATTGGAAAAACCTTTGACCTCTGTAGAAGTCTTCCTATGTCCAGCAAAATGTCTACTGGGCTTTTGATTTTAATTCAAAGTCATTTAAATTATTCAATTAAAAACTAACTGTGAAAAAAGATTGTTTTCCTCTCTTTTGTTGAAAGTGGTCCACCAGTCTGGGCTGTTTTGATGTAAAATCCAATACGAACCCCAGACATCCTCAAGCTTAATGAATGGAAGAACTGGTAGCTGAGGTAATATATCACCATGAGGGGTGGTTTAAGATGAGAGATTCAGTCAGATGACTTCCTGGTCTTGGGCCAATTATTCAAGAAGGCTCATCAATTAATCACTGTGACACACAAACAACCAGCGGGGCCAGGGGCCTTTTGGCCCTGCTGAACTGGGCAAGACGCCTGCAGCTGACTTTGTCAGATCAATGGGGTAACAACACATGAGAGATCATTATTACACTACTACCTCAGAAGTGAGGAAACCTTAATGTTTTCAAGCATTACATTTCACTATGGGCCTTTTTCACTGAAGACATTTTGTTGTGTCACAGTAGAAAGAACCCAGGTGTAAATAATAAAATTAATGATGGCTGAATTCCATTTAACTGCTTCAGTTTCAGGGTCCTGGTATTGTGCATGCGGGCTCACTGTCACGGCTTACTGGGACATTTGAATACTACAGACACATCGTTAATGTTATTAGAGACATCCAAAAATGACAATTCAAAAAGTTGGCTGTGAAAAAGGCCTATTGGACAGTAACATTTAGGTTTTCTTGTAAGTTAAAGTGTTACACTGTTCAGTAGAGCCTAACCAATACTGGATATATTTTAGGTAGCAATTTACCGACAATGATATTTGGAAGTAAAAAAAATCTGATACATAAAATCTGAATGATATATCAGCGAATATTCCATTTTTACCATAAACACTTACTGAAACAAAGATTAGCGATAAGGATTGCTTAAATTTGGTTATTAAGGAGCTTCAGTCAGTTCTCTTTGGTTGACAAACTACGTAATCGCGACACCGTTTCTAAATTACCTCAAGCATATCTTTGGCATTTCTATACTGTAATTTTTTGTTACTTATATGCCAACACTGATACCAATCCGGCCTATAGTATTGGCCCAGCTGATTCATCGGTCGATCTCTATTGTTCAGTGATTTGGTTTTCAAGTATAATATAATTTGGGATTAGAATAATGTTATTAACAATGTTTTGCAAATATATAGTATACAGTTTAAAATAAAAGGGCATTTGTTACATAAACTTAGATGAACTGCTGCAACCTGCTTGGTTAACAATGCTCCCATTCAGATGAGAAAAAATGGAAGGATTTCATTAATATTTTTGTGATGGATGACACATTGCATGCAATGTGGAATAAAATAACAACAATCAAGTAACATTTTGATATAAAACATATACATGACATCCACATGTACATGAAAGATCTATGATCAAATTGGCATTTCTGTAACAGTAAAGAGATGAAAGAATTATGCAAGTACCCGAGCTTGCTAGTACCATGGCGTCATCAGCACCACTGAACAAATTTTTGACTGGTGAGGAATAATCCTGAACTCTTTGCACGAGATCTGTGGCTATCAGTTCTTTCTAAATAATTCAGGTTGGGGTGATTAAGTCACCCACAGTGAGTGACAGATGTAGGATTAACATGCTGGCCACTGGTTGTGCTGAGCTCAGACGTTGGGTCTCAGCACTAACTGACACTGGGATCACAGAGGTCTATGCTGGAATCATTTGCCAAGTTTCATTATGTAACATGGCCTGGGCAGTGTATGCAGGCTTTGTGTGGCTTGGTGTCACACACATAGAGTAGAAGTGAAGCTTTCAGGATTAGTGGCGGACAGTGTTAATGAATGCCTTTTGCATGAAAGCATTATACATTTTTCATCAGTGTTACATGGGTTGTGGAACTCAGAATTTGACATTACTCTGAAAGTGAGCTGTGATGTCAAACTGGTGTACTGTAATAGTAGGATTAGATGCCAAGAGGTCCTGGATAATTAAGGGCATGTCAGGATAAACTGCCCTGCAAGTGAGATGGTTGCTTTGTAATGCCAAACACATGCCATATAGATAGGATGGGTAGCCTATTGAGATGGGTAGACTATGACTTCAGTTACTAAAATAATTCTCAGCAGGTAGAATCCCATGGTATTCATGGTATTTCTGGGCATCCATGTATCCATGCCCACTGTAGGTCACAATTTAACTTTACCAACTAGGGTCAGGGCTCTAAGATGCAAAGCTGCTATAGGTGCTATTTTCTATAGGTGATATTTTTGTTGCTAAAGGTAAGCAAAAGTGTAATGCAGAAATGCCTGAAAATTACCTTTTTTATATACTTTATATTGGCTATTTCTACCTATCCCTCAGGCAGAAGATGCTGCAACTCAATAATGGTTTGTTAGCAGTTGTCTGTATCCCAGAGCTATGAGTGCCACTGGTGCACCAGCCTCTCCCTTCACACTCATGGCTCCTACAAATAAAACACCTATTAATTACCATATGGAGGCTGTTGCCATGTAACCCGCTGGCCGTGAAGCTGGGGAACAAACCAGACACAACCTCAACAGAGACCAATGCAAAATACTGTAATTTGGTTTTATACAATAGATAGATAGATAGATAGATAGATAGATAGATAGATAGATAGATAGATAGATAGATAGATAGATAGATAGATAGATAGATAGATAGATAGATAGATGGTTGTGATAATTATTTTCCTACGTCATCATGATATTTTGTCTAAATTACGCAACAGCAAGTTGACACCCAGGATCCCTTGGGAATGTCCCTTCTGTGACTCCCAGGGAACAGTTGATTAAGCCAGCTGGGGCCTGGACGCACACATTTACTCACATGATATAAAACAAAAAGCGTTACACCTACTAACGACTTCTAGACCCAGTTAAAGGATGTGAAAGGATGCAAGGAAGTGGCCTCGCCAGGCTCTCTGCCAGCCAGCCCATATAGACTAGTTATAATTAATGCTGGAGCAAACTCCCCGTAGCCTGGACTCCTGATGACAGTAAAATGAGGGGAAATCGTGTTGAAGGGGCTATATAAAGCTCTTCAGTGTCAAGCCGCATGTGGCTCTGTGGCCAACACTTTCACCACTAAAAGTACTCCCTGTTAGTTCCTGTGATAGTATCACTCAATCAAAGATACTTACTGGAGGTCTGAGTTCTATGTTATTATAACTACGCCTTTTCTGCCTTGAGAATATTATCTACTACAAAGGAATGTAAATACATGGATATGTAAGCTCATCCCATGGTGTTACAAATGGGCAATATAGTACGAACCTGAATCTGATTCAGTTTTAATCATATTTAATGTAATTCTATCTTACACACTGTAAGTGCAAAGTGAAATACTGTTATAGGTCACTAGATGTAGATAAAGTAATCAGATCAGAACTCCATTGTTATAAAATGTCCATCACTATTGCAAATAATGAGAAAGTAAAAACTGGTAAAGTATGATAGTATTAATATAATCCAGAATTAACATATGAAGTGAGCAACACATAGTTCTGTATTAGGAGATCAATGATTGGTACATACTGAAATATAGATGAAGTTATTCTATAAAGAGATACAGACTATGTGTTTTTTTAAACACTTCACAGCAGATCTGTTGCCAATACTCAGGCTTGAGACAGAAAACTGAAAATGAAACCAAACGAAAGCACTTCTGAGTTGACAGAAAGTACAAACTGATCCTTCGGAGGTCCTCCAGTGTGATGGGAATTTATCCAGTGACTGAGACATGTTTTGTAGTCTGTTGCCCAAATGGAAGAGACACAACAGCCCTGTAATACCTCCCACGTTTGTCGTCTTGTGTAATAAGCCAAGAGCCCACTGGCGTTGTCCATTAGCTGTCAACAGTGCACATCAAAAGTACACATCAAAAGACTACAAATGTACACAGGATTTTGAAACACACAGAGGGGTACACTTGGTTGATAACATCATCCTATCACTCATTTAGGTAAATATATAGGCCTTTTTTAAAGAAGACATTTTGACATGTTACAGAAGGGAAAGCACAGGTGTGAATAATAAAATTAATGATGGCTGAATTCCATTTAGTTGCTTTGGTTTCAGGGTCCTGGTATGGTACATGCTGGTTCTCTGTCATGCTGTCATGGCTTACAGGGACACTTGAAAAGAACAGAGCCACCGTTAATGTAATCAGTAACACATGTGCTTTTCCGACTATGACAAGCCAAAAAAGTCCTATTGCTCTTGCCTATCCAAAACTGTTGCTGACTCTCATTGTCTCAGGCTGCTGATGAGAATCAGTAAATTACAAATGCTAAAACCACATCAGAAGGGTAGACAACTCAATTTTGAGAGAAGATCTTCTGAGCTAATGTTTGCCTAAGTACTAGCTAAGTACCCAAGAAGGCTGTCTCAGAAAAACACTAGATGCAAACTGTTAAAGGCCCAGCACATCCACACAGGTGTTTTCACTTGGCTCATTAGACCTCTGTACACTAAATATACATGATGATGTCACAGGAAAGTGAGAGAGATGTCAACCAAGCACGTCTGGACACGCCCACACAGTCCTGAGAAGAGGTTTAATTAGGCAACAAAATTGAAAACACCTGTGTGGGTTACTATAGTTTTTTAAATTGGTTTCATACTTTGACAGATTATGTATGTCCACATCACAGTTGTACAGTATGTATAGCGTTGTGCTAGTCCTTGCACTTGCACCATTAGAATAGTGCCTTATGTGCTGCTTTCAGGCATGCATTGCTGTCTGCCAGTGTCTTTTTTGATACTACCACTGGAGGTCACCAAAGACAGAAATTTTGAAGTCCTACAGTTAATATTTGGTGCCATTTGCAGCCAAAGTTGCTCACTGCAGCTTCAACATTAGATTTCCCAACCAAATGTTCATCTATATTCTTTTAACCATCAGCTGCTCCACCAGTGACTGAGTCCTCCCTTGACAAGACTGCCATTGGGAGCTCACCTGATTAAGGGGCCGTGTGCAGCATTAAACATACTGGCAACACATTATGTGCCTTATCTTCTCTCCGTTACAGTAGGTGCCTCTAGTCCATCCTGATTCATGAAGCAACATGAATGGACAACCTGAGGGGACATGAAGGGTCCACTCTCATTTCCTGGCTCTCAACCCTTGGTAATTACCTATGTTTGCCCAAAGGCCCTCAGTGTGTTTTAGAGGAAGAGAGAAAGAAAGAGCAAGACAGTGAAGTTATGTGCTGTAGAAAGAGTAGAATAGGCCTATTGTAACACATATGCAGTTCTACAACAGCTCAGAGGCAGAATCCATGAAATATTAGTTCTATTTACTTCTTTTATTTCATAAAGATTATCCTCTTCTGTCTGTTTGTGCAAACCATACAGGTGGACGTTGAATGGGTTAGCTACCAATTTGCCTTAATGGATTTGATAAATAGTTTACACAAAAACACAATAAATACAATCCACATAGTTTTAGGGGTATTTGCTGAGATTTAAAGATAGCAGCTGTTGTTCAGCCCAGTACAATGGAGCTCAGAAGTATTTTGTGGTGCACAAAGCACCTATAAAATTACATTTGAGAAATTGCTAAACATCTTGTGAAATTTATAATACTCGTAAAAATCTAAGAAACATGTTGTGAGGAGTGTCTTCCTTCTGTAAAAACAAGTGCTAAATGAAAGGTAATGTAAGGTAATTTTTGCGGGCTTTGGGTACCACAAACTAAATGCCAGTGAACTCCATTGTATTAGGATAAGCTAAAGCCAATAGCTACAAACTTAAGCAAATCATGCAGTAACTGAGAATAACAATAAGAGTCAGCAAAACTGGGTCTGTCCCAGCAGTGAAGTCATGAGAACAGACACAGGGCTGCGACTACAGTCTCTCTGGTCTCCCCAGGGGTAGACTCAAATCTGTCAGCACCCTCCACTAATGCAGCTCTCAGTGGAAGGCAACAGGGATAGGATACTTCTCCCCAAATACCCCTCCACACACACATACACCTCACACCCTCATCACCCCACCATCCCTAGCCTACCTAGACTATGCCAGGATGCATGGATCATCTCTTGCTGGCTGGCATCGCTCTGTCCCAGAACACAGACCTCGCTCTAGCCAGGACAACGTCTCCAGTGTCAGACAGAATGAGGGTCTTTGTTGCCGCAGACTCAATACAGGACCTTCACTTGCAGAGGTAGTTGGGTGGTTTTGATATGGAGAACAGTATCCCTTTTAACATGACGAAGAACTGAGTGCAAAAGTGGAAAGTAGACAGTTAGAAAAACTCTGCAGACCATGGCTGAGCAGAATATTTTATATTAAAAACACTTTCAGTACTGTTTTAAACTAAATGTGGTTTGTGGAGGCTTCTGGTGTGAATAACTAGATTAGTTTTTACAGCAATACTGTTTTTTAGCCTCTCATTAAAGGTACCAATCCCAAACTTTGCATTGAACTTACTCTTGTGCATTAAATTCTTTCCAGCTTCAAACTGACTGTCTCGTACGGCTAGGATCTTGAATGTTGTCAAGACAAATATTTTTTGCTTTTCTTTCCACCTAGGTATGACATAATAGGCAAAAAAACCCTGCTGAAAAGGACTGAACTGACACACAAAAAGATGAAACTGCAGTGAGGCAGTGAATCACACAACTGAATGGGGTGGTTGCATAAGACAACAAAGCATCTCACTGTATGCCATGGAATAGATAATTGGTCAAAATTAAAATGAAACAAAGTTAATTCAAAATGTGAAATAACCCACCTGGCAGTAAGACTAGACATGACTTTTTGTCTTTAAGTTAGAGAACTAACGTTAGCTTGGTAGCTGTTACAGTGGGTTTTCTCAGCTAAATGAAATCTGTAATCAGCGCTAGCTAAATGTCAGTTCAGCTAGACAAGTGCCAGGCTTGACATAGAGTCAATTGTAAGTACTTCTCCAGTTGGTTGGTTTGGTGTTTTGTTTTTAACCACTGACTTCAATGCAGAATAAGCTTTTGCTTACCGTTCTTCCTACAGTGCGGAACTTTGACTCTTTAACTTGTAAAGTGCGACATCTTGTGATATTGTTAAGTCATTGCTCTGCCGTTGAGCGTTGAGCAGTTAGTCCCCTCTCTAACCAATCCGCGGAAAGAATACTGAGACGTCAAGAGTTTAACCAATGAACGCTTACGTCTTTTATAGCAAAAATGGCGTCCTTTGTATTGTGAAGCGGAGGAGCTACAAACAAATATCTTGTGTGTTTTGTAAGAAAGAAAAAGTCAGGTAAGCATCACATTTAGTAGTAACGCAGTGTGGCTGGATTTTGTGTTATTTACTGTGGCTTCTGTGTGTTTTTGCACCCAGCAAAACAGCTTTATCTTAATTAATTAGTTAAGAATGACATCGGCAGCTAACGGCTAACGTCAAGCCAGCCAAATAATGAATAACGTATCTAAAGCAAGCTAGACTGAGTGGTACTGCATATAAAAGTTACCACAAAAGGGCTTTAATGGCTGTGTATTGAACATATTATTATTAAAAACGTATTATTTTTACAAGCGTGTGGTCGTTCCTACTAGGATGAAGGTGGTCAATCTGAAGCAAGCAATTCTGCAGGCATGGAAGGAACGTTGGAGTGACTACCAGTGGGCTATTAACATCAAGAAAAACTTTCCAAAGGGAGCAACATGGGACTACCTTAACCTTGCAGGTTAGAGGAAAGATAGTGAAGTTCCCCAACCATCGTGCTAATTATTTGACTTTACACCAGTTATCTTATTGTCATTTCTTTTGTGGCTTTAAATGCTGTTTGTGTGTTCCAGAGGCCCTGATGGAGCAGGCGATGATTGGTCCCTCTCCTAACCCCCTTATTTTGTCTTACCTCAAATATTCTATAAGTTCCCAGGTGAGAAAAGCAATGTTGTGAAAAATGCTGTAACTGAGCAGTGGGTCAAACAGTATTGATGTTATTTTGTGAACGTTTCCTTCTCTATCCTTAGATGGTGTCTTATTCCAGTGTGCTTACAGCCATCAGCAAGGTAATTCATGCTTGATGAAAATTGTGGCATCATGCATTTTACTACAAGATATGAGAGGTTTTCATGAATGTGTCTCTTTTCTAATAGTTTGATGACTTTTCTCGGGAACTGTGTGTCAAATCACTGTTGGAGATAATGGACATGTTTTGCCATCGTCTCAGGTATGTAAAATTATCACATAACCTGCAACTCATCCAGAATGCTGCTGCCAAGGTTTTGGTCAGTGCTAGAAGAAGTGATCATATAATACCAAGATGAGCCTTGTTTCAGAATCACATTTTACTTTATTTGTCTTTGAATAACAACCATCAGCTACATACCACTGACTCTTAAAGAGCAGCATGTGATCTTTTTATGTAAGCCTAATGTTTTATTTTTTACTTCTTGGCTGCACGTTTGCTTAGTGAACAAAGTTTGAATTTGGTTTTGGAAAAGCCACACGAGTCTTCTCATTTAAGCTATCTCTGACTCACTGCCTCTCAACTCTGACTCTAAAGCTGTCACGGGAAAGCAGAGGAATGCATTGGACTGTGTCGGGCTCTGCTGGGGGTGGTAGTGTGGCTGCTGCAGGGCTGTGCCTGGTACTGTGAGAGGCTGAGAGAACTGGGTCCATCAGCCAGCACAGAGGCCAGTCTGAGAGCCTGCCAGGAGAGGCTTCACACTCTGATGAACAGCACAAAGAACAGAGCCCTGGTCCACATCGCTCGGCTGGAGGAACAAGGTGTTACAATTGTGGGGTGCATGTGTGTTTGCATAGGATTGTGCAAGGGCACAAACATTATTTTTTACTACCAATATGATGGTGGTTCTGCTTTCCAAAGCTACATGAAAACAATCTGTAAACCTGAAGTGACAGTTGACAGAGTTTTAGTTACCAGTGATGGTCTGAAAAACTTGAAATATAATTGTTTATATTAGCTGCAAATTGTATTGTGCATGATTGTTATGAGCCAGACATCTTACAGTGTTTCTGCTGCTATTCCTCCACAGGTTCCTGGAGCAATGTAGAGCAAGCAATGCTGAGAGTGACGGATGGCCTCGGCAGTGTGCCTAACCAGACACTGAGAACTAAATTGGAGGAGAGCTTGTCACTAGTAAAAGGGTGAGGATTCCCACCTCATTCTTAAATATTGAATACACAGACATTTAACGTTGGCATGACGCTGCGCAGCCTAGACATGGCAATATGCTAATTTAAATACATCACAATCAGTCTTCGTCTTGCTGACTCTTCACTCTTTCCTCAGTATTCCCCTAATGCTGTCTGTGCAGTCTGACCCTCTGCACCATGCCTCCTTCCCATCAGTCCACGCCTTCATCATGCTGGAAGGGACCATGAATCTGACAGGGGAGACACAGCCACTGGTGGAGCAGCTGATGATGATCAAGAGAATGCAGGTGAAAATTTAGTTATAGAGAAATGTAATGCTAAATCTGACTTAAACTACTTTGCCTGTTTGATTGATGGCAATAAACTGTAGTCAGTAAGGTAATTTTTATCAGAGTGGCCAGTATTGTGTGTCTTGCTGAGAATTAAAAAAGAGGACGAGAGAAGTTAATGATCCAACTAAATCTAAAGAGTCCAGCTTTCTCTGGAAAGAGCATTTGTTATTTATTGTTAAGGAGACAATTTTTCATTTTGCCTTTAAATGGATCAGTTTCTTCATGCAAGAATTCAGGCACAATTCACAAGTCACAATAAGACTGCTCTATTTTTACATAAAATCTTGCCTAGTGCTGCTTTCGTTGTAATTATTGCATTGCATTAATATTGAATATCACTGAATCAACTTTGACTAAAGTTTTACATTTATTTTGTTAAACTTGCAAGTGTTTCCCTGTTACACTGGCCAGATGTAAGGGTGTATGTCAGTTCTGTGTATTTTATTTTTTTAGCAGCAGTCTTCTTAAATCGTTTGTCCTCTGCAGCGAATCCCTGCTCCTCTTTTTGTCCTGGAGATCTGGAAGGCCTGCTTCACTGGCCTCATTGAGTCACCAGAGGGCACAGAGGAGCTCAAATGGACTGCCTTCACATTTCTCAAGGTAAGATCTATTTCAAAGATGAGCACGGCTCCCTCTGTCTGCTTGTGATCTGCCTTGGCCTGAGTGTTTATCGTCCTTTTGTCAAAAGTCAGTGCTGACGTTGAGCAAAGTTTCAACTTCATTACTTTAATTTTCTCTTTTAAGTTTGTATTGTCAGTAATTTTTCCACTTTAAAGTCTTAAATGGACTCTCTTTTGCCTGGATTGACTTTAGTTTATTGCTGCGTGCAGTAATCCATTTAGTATATAAAGTGCAATAAGGTAAACTGATTTACATCCGATATGGGATTCAAAGTATTGCCTCTGTAAGCTAAAGGCACCAGTGACAGAATACATAAGTGTTGTTACATCTATGCGCATGCAACTCTGCCACACTTAGAGAAATGCATTTCTTGTTTTGTTTTTTACGCTAGATCCCACAAGTTCTGCTTCGACTAAAGAAGTATCCTCAGGGTGACAAAGGACAGGTAAAACAATTGACTCACTCATGTCTTTCTAACGAGTGAACACACTGACACAATCATGAGCATTTGGTATTGCCAGTTGTGGTCTAAAAAAAGCAATAACTGTGTGTTTAAAATGAACCTTCACTGTCACTTTTAAACATAGTGAATGTATTTTCCAGGACTTCATGGACGATGTCAATATTGCATTTCAGTACTTACTCAAGCTCACTCCACTACTAGACAAGGCTGATCAGAGATGCAAGTAAGCGCTCCAAAATCTTCCTACACCCACCTTCACTGCCTGTAATCTCATTGTAAGACGTTCTAGATAAGAAAGCCAGCTAAATGCCTGATTAGCCAGCACCATGATGCTTATCATTTTTCTTGTGCTTCTCTGCATAGTTGTGACTGCCTTGGCATGCTCCTGCAGGAGTGTAACAAGCTTGGTCTGCTGTCAGATTCGAATACAACCTGCCTCACTTCCAAACGGTACGGGTTCCCATCTCACAATGAACACATGTGATGCCGAACATTTCAGAAAAAGGCCTGTATCAAGAATTAAGTCCAACAGAACAACAGAAGCCCCTGTTTTCTGTCTTTTTTTCTTTATTTTCTGAACATGATTATGGATGAAGTTTTGTTCACCATATTCACACAGTACACCATATACCCCAATCCCTCCACCCCATCTCTGTCTCTCTCCTCCGCCCCTCCCTTCCTGTCCCTCTCCCCTTGCACATTTGATTCAGGACCGAGGACAGAGAGTTCGCCCCGAGGCTAAAGACAGCAGAAAATGCTAACATTCAGCCTAACCCGGGTCTCATCCTGAGAGCTGAGCCCACTGTCACCAATATTCTCAAGGTAGAGCACCGTAACCTGACCTGCAAATTGTACAATATGAAAGTATCTGATCTCAGAGGAAACAATGAGAAGAGAATCAAAGTTACATGCTAGGAAAAAAACTCAAGTAAAATGTGTCAATGAATAAAAGTGGTTCTCAAAGATCACAGCACTGTAATGGATACACCTTTTGTAAAAAGAACAAATGAACATAACTCTTCCTTTCTTGTTCGTTAGACAGTAGATGCAGACCACTCCAAGTCCCCCGAGGGCCTTTTGGGGGTCCTGGGACACATGTTGTCTGGGAAGAGCCTGGATCTGCTCTTGGCAGCGGCAGCAGCCACTGGGAAACTCAAATCCTTTGCCCGGAAGTTCATTAAGTGAGTAAATGCAAAATTGAGTTGCAAGTTAAGACACATAGTCCCCTTCGTCACCAGAATCATGACTCGCATGACTCGAAACAACTTACACACCAATTTACAAGCATATTTTAAAGGGTGGCAGATTGTTAAAGTTGGCGTGTTAACCCATTCGGAAACTCCAGTTGGCCTAGGAAGTGGATTTTTAACAAGATGTTTCATATCTTATAATGTGTTTTTTTTTTTCTATTTGTCCTAGGCTTAATGAGTTTCCTAAACACATCAGCGGCGAAGGATGTGAGTTCAAATACAAGAGTGACATGTTCCAATGTGGGACTTTCTTTCCTCATTGACATATTATTTACTGGATTTTCCCCTCTTGTCCTTCAGCCAAGTCTGCGTCAGTACGGGCCCTGCTCTTCGACATCTCCTTCCTCATGCTCTGCCATGTAGTGCAGACGTATGGTTCTGAGGTGAGTTCATGGCAATTCAAGCTGGTCAGAAAAAAAGAGTATCATGATGTTTAAGGGTAGAGTATTCTGTGTGGATTTTTCTACAAAATCAGCCTGTTCTTTCAGTGTAAGGCCACAAGATGTCCAGAGAGGCCTGTGTAGAAGTGACCTAACATTTTCTGGATCATCTCTGCTTGCTGATCAGAGTGTTGTAGATAGATTGATTAGGTCTGTGTATTAGACCGAAATTGATTCATACAGTACATGGCTGCCCCGTGTGTCTCCTTTACAGGTGATCCTGTCAGACCCCAGCCCTTCAGGGGAGACGCCCTTCTTTGAAACATGGCTGCAGACATGTATGCCTGAAGAGGGCAAGACTCTGAACCCAGACCACCCCTGCTTCAGACCAGAGCCTGGCAAAGTGGAGAGCCTGGTCACGCTGCTGAACAACTCCTCAGAGATGAAACTAGTGTAAGTTGCAGACTAATCTGTAATTAAAGAACAGTTTTTTGTTGCATGCTTTGGTCCCCTTTACTGTCAATCACTTAACATACTTTACCTCACTGATGACAATTTTACCTAAGAATACCTGTTTTACACTTTACTTTAAGTCATCCTATTTAGCGTTTAATAAATGGTTTAGAACACATGTAGTTGTAAGCAGATGTAAGTATTTATTCATATATTTGTCAACCTTAATTCCTCCTGTGGGCACCCATAACTGGATGCTGGTGTATAAACAGAAAATGATGACAATATAGTAAAACACAGTAGTAATAATAAAATATGTCTTCATATGGGATTTTATAATTGCTGACAAATACTGTACATTAATAATCACTTTAAAATATCCTTATAGCTGGGTACAACTACATTATAGTGTGTTATAAACAATTTATTAAATGTGCATATACTGCTTATAAATGCTAAATAGGGGGACTTAAGGTAAAGTGTTACCCTTAAATCATATTTAAGCCAGGAAATCCTTTACAGTAAAACATAAATATTGCTTGTGATTGCAGCGCTGCCTGGCTTTTGACTATATGTCACGGATGTTGGAGCTTCAGGCGTACTATTCAAATCACTGAACGCTTTAAACTTCATGCAACAATAATGTGATAGAAATAAAAGAGATCATGGCATTCACAGTAGTGACACATTTTTATTAGAGTTTTCTAGACCTCAGTGCTGCTTTTGATATTTTATTTTAATATATTGAACATTTGGTGGGCATCTTTAGCGCTGCTTTAGACTGGTGTCATTCCTATTTTGAAACTAGGACTTCAAATGTTGCCAGATCAGATTCTAGACAGATAATCTAGTACGGTAATGACTTGCAGAGGACTTCAGTGTTTAATTGTATTACTTTTATGTAATGGAAATTTCTTAAACATGGCCAGCACTGCTCTAAATATGGAATTTCCTCTGACGTTCATCTGTTGTCACAGTCAGGTGAAATGGCATGAAATCTGCCTCAGCACTCCAGCAGCCATCTTGGAAGTTCTGAATGCGTGGGAGAATGGTGTTCTTTCTGTGGAGGCGGTACAGGTCTGTATGAATTAAATTTCTTACTTAAGTTCTTACTTCTTTTTGTTTTTTCCATCCTGTGACTGGAAAATATTTTTGACATTCCTGAGAGTGTCGGTTGCTCATATGATGCTCAGGCAGTATCGGTAACCTCCCTAACCATTACATGTCCTAAGAATTGTCTTTTTTCTACTTTTTTGTTGACTCATTACTCATTAGTCATTACTCACCATGACGTATTCTGTGGAAATTAACAAATAAAAAACTGTTAAGAACTTGCAAAAGCAGTGACGTCCCAAAGTACTATACTTCTCATTTTTTCCCTTTTCCATTCAAGTTTTGGTATCGCGCAATGTGGCAGGATGCAGTTTTACTTCTCTTCTGCTCCTTTGACTATACCCTGCATCTTCTATCCACATCCTTCCTTCCTCTTTTCTTTCTGCTGTCATCTCTCTCCGAGTGTAGAAGATCACTGACAACATCAAGGGGAAGGTGTGCAGTATGGCCATCTGTGCGGTGGCCTGGCTGGTGGCCCACGTCAGGATGCTGGGGAGGGATGAGAGGGAGAAGCCCCAGACTATGATCCGACAGCTTGTAACCCCACTGTATGGGGAAAACACTCTGCAGTTTTACAATGAACGGTACAAACGACTGAAACACACACTAACTTAGACTTCACTACTTCAGCCCATGATCAGATGCGGATGAACAGTCCATTATTACGTGCATTAACAATTATGTCCTCTCTCCCCCACATTTTCACCAGCGTGATCATTATGAGTTCCATCATGGAGCACATGTGTGCCGACGTCTTCCAACAAACGGCCGCGACCCTGCGCCCCCCAGTGGAGGGCCAGGAGCCGATCCCCTACCGCAACCTCCTGCCAGCCAAAGACCCCATCCACGTGGCCCTCAGCAAGCAGTTCCAGACGGTGTTATGCAAAGGCTGGGTGGACAGCCGGGCCCTGCATCTGTTCGAGAGTCTTCTCAACATGGGAGGGGTCTTCTGGTTCACTAAAAATTTGGTGAAGGTAGGAGGACCAAGAAAAAGTGCTGATAGCTCGAGGCCTGACAGCTTGAGAAAAATTACCTAAATGGTTAACCGATTATGAAAATAGTTGCCGAATCATTTTCTGTTAATCAACTAATCGTTGTAGCTCTACTGCATTTCCTAAAAGCATTTATGGAGAATTCCATTTCTGATCAATTATGGGTCAACACTTGTCAACACAACACTTTTTGCTTAGCAAAAGTGGCTAATTGTGGCTTCATCTTTTTTATAGCTTTTCTTAGTGGATTGTTGTATATGTGGGAAAGACACCATGAACAGAAATACTCTTTACTGGTTTATTTATTTAAAGGTACCCTGTGGAATTCTGTTGTATACAGTTTTTTGAATATTTTGAAACCTGCATTGTTTACATCCGCATTTGCTAACCAGCTAGCAGTTTTCTTCTTCCATACCTTTTGCTCGCACATTGCTGGATTTCTTCGCACATCATTGCCACCAACTGTCAATCATTGGAATAGCATGGTATTAAAGGCGTATGCCAAGAGACCTTAAGTAGTATGGCCAACAGTCAGATTACTCAATGTGTCTAACCGGAGCACTGCGTCTTATTTCAGGAGCTACTGAAGGAGACTCGACAGGAGTGGGCCAATCGGGTGGCGGAGTTACTCTACAGCATCTTCTGCCTGGACACTCAGCAGATCACCCTCACCCTGCTGGGTACCATACTGCCCGACCTGCTCACAGACTCCGCCCACTGGCACAGCCTTGCGGACCCCCCTGGAAAGGCACTGGCCAAGTAAGAGAAGCTTTGATGTTGAGCATTTTTGGTATTTTGGGATCTGGCGTTAACTTGACTCTCCCGGTAACTCCTCAGGTTATCTGTGTGGTGTGCACTCAGCTCTTACTCCTCTCACCACAAAGGCTCATTCTCAGCTCGTCAACGCAAAAGGCAGCGAGAAGATATTGAGGTAAAACAGTCACACAAGGCCATTTATGTGTCATAAGGGCTGCGTATTACATTATTTATGAAAATATTATTTTCAGCGTGAGAAATGGACATGTTGAAGCGTGTGAATACTGTGATGTAATTCCTTATAATTCATACTGACACTACAAATAAGTAGGATAGCACTATTATTTTAATGATCTATAATACAATGCAGTCTAATATGTATTTTATTGGCCGCAGGACTACAACAGCCTCTTTCCCTTGGATGACACTCAACCCTCTAAACTCATGCGTCTGCTCAGCTCCAATGAGGATGAGCCTGTAGCCCTTTCCAGTCCAGGTCAGTCTATTAATGTCTGGGTTTTAATACACGGTTGAATTATGGAGCGGCCTTGCAGTCATTTGTCTGTCCGTCTGAGCTGGGGATTATGCAAATACCAGACGGTGTCCAAAAGCAAACAGACTTTCTAAGACCCTGTTACCAGCAAGTTGCTTCTTGTAAGCACTTTCAGCTTAAACAGAAAATTATAAATAAGCTTCACGTTATAAACCGATCTGTCTCAACATTATCTGTTGAGAGCCTTACCCGTGTGCAGGTTCTGACTTGAGCACTGCACTCTGATGTGAGGTTTCTGCTTCCAACAATTCAGTTCTAAACAAAAGGAGGTATTGTATTGTGCTTCCAAACAACTCTTTTCTTCCTGCTATCAACCTGACGCACGTAATGAGCATTCAGACTTGGGAATTTTCATTTTTTTAATTTCAATTTTAGCTACATAAAGAAATCCCCAGACAGAAAGAGGCTGTTGCATCAAAGATCAGTGTGTTGCATGACTTAGGGGGAAAAAAATGTATGAGCTACTTTGGTTGGTGTTGAGACTGAAACTAAGAATGTTTTTTTGAAAAGACAAGTCATTTAGAAAGTGAACCTCCTATACAAGAGGTTTTTTCTAGAAACTTAAAGCTATTAATACCTGTAGCTATACATTTAAAAAATAGCTGTTGGCATGGCTGAAGCATGGTTCGTTTTTTTAGTCTTTTAGTCTCTTTGTTAATAACAAAAAGCCTTTCATCTTGAAAATAAACTGCAATGTGTCTAACAAGGTTATTTTAGGAACAACAGAGGATTATGTAAGACGGCAGTGGAAGGAAGCCTTTTAGACTTTCACAACCTTTAGTCAAGTTTGCATTTTGTCAACAACCAACATAACACTTCATAACTTCCCTGTTGACTTTCTGTTGTTTTGTGTCTCGAATGACAAAATACAATGAAACCAAATGTCATGTGTTATCTCATAGGAGACCGATCTATGAGCAGTTCCCTCTCTGCCTCCCAGCTCCACACTGTCAACATGAGGGACCCTCTCAACAGAGTCCTGGGTGAGAACTCTGTCCACACACAGTCCTGTTTGGCTGCATCTTGCACAGAGAAATGAACCAACATCTGTCTACTTCATACGCCTCCCTTGCGACCTCCTTTATGAATCAATTGGATGTATAGACAAGTCACAAAGTAAAGAAAACTCCAGTTGCTTTTACACAGGGCACAAGGGGTCAATGAATGAATGAGTAAGAAAATGATGTGAATCATAGCCTTCACAGTCACCAGATCTCTGATTCTGCAAGTCCAGTTGATCATCTACAGTGTGGGAGTTGAAGTTAGTTGGAAGTTAAAATAATGTTTGATTGTATCTGAATGGAAGTAATCAAGAATGTCATTAGTTAGCCATGAAGTTTAACTCAGTTAATTCACAAAATGAGTAACATTAGGTAACATTTAATCAAAGTTAAAAATATTTCTTTGGAGGGGTATTTCTTACCGTTTCTAGTTACAAACCTCTACAATAACTGCCCATCAAAACTGCCATGAACACATAAAAATGTTGATTACTTCAACCATGACAATTCACACCACCTGTTCTCTTCTCCTCTCCTCAGCCAACCTTTTCCTCCTCATTTCCTCCATCGTGGGCTCCAAGATGGCGGGACCTCACACCCAGTTTGTACAGAGTTTTATTGAGGAGTGTGTCGAGTGCCTGGAACAGGGAAGCCGCGGAAACATCCTGCAGTTCATGCCCTTTACCATGGTGAGTTATGGGCTGGGAGGAGAAGAACAGACAGGTGGAGATAAGAAGGGAGAGGGGTGGCTGTTGCGTCAGACATTAAAGGGTTTGGAATTTCTTCTTAAACTGAGTGTTTGTTCTGCCGGTTGCAATCACATTTTTAAGGATTGAGTGCTTTAGTTTAGAGTGATAAATCTGAGAGAGAGAGGGTCCAAGGGTCAAGGGTGTTTGAGTTGTTGAGTCCCTTTTGTGGTGCTGCTGTGTTTGCTTATGGTTTAATGTGAGCCTGTAACAATGAGACTTTTCACAGTGCCTTCTGGGAGAGGAAAATGAAATGGTTTTTGATCAAGTCACATAAGCACAGTTTGAAGTAGAAGAAAATGCCTGAAACAACAAAAAATAACAAAGCAGTGGTTTTCAATGGAGAAGAATGAGTCTTCAAATGTGTTTTCTTTAGTAGTTAAATAAAATGTCTGTGCAAAGAACCAACATGCCTTGAAAACCAGATCAAGGGTCAAAACTTTCCCTCTAAATAACCATGGCCAGACGTTTTTGTCTTGAGCAACATGGTGGTGATGAAACTGTTTCTTCAGACACTACAGCTGAAAAATAACAGTTGTTTGTGTTTCCAGGTTTCTGAGCTGGTGAAGCTGCCCGCTCTGGCCAAACCCAAAGTTGTCCTGGCCATCGCTGACCTGACTCTGCCGCTGGGGAGGAGAGTAGCTGCCAAAGCCATCTCTGCCTTGTAAACTGTGGGTTTAAATTAACCTCAGTACCAAATTGACCCCCTGTTGGCCCATGTGTTTCAGAGGAAGATGTACAAACCCAACTTAATATTTTATCTTGTGCTGAAAGTAGCTCTGAACATGGCTGAATTATCCATTTAAAGGAATTGTCTTTGTTGGAAAATAACATGTTTATAACCGTGTCTCTGTAAACACTGTTTTGCTATTGTTTTTATGTTCTTTTTCACACTTAAAAAAAATGTGTAAATAACTTTTAAAATAAAAATCCCAGAATGAAGATACCCTGTTTCTGCTTGCCAGTATTTACTTATTCAAAGTGAGTTTCCCTTGTTGTATGTTTAACGTCATATTTGGAAGTTACAATAACATAAGATCCGACCCGTGATCACAAACCGTGGGTCATATGAATGATCACATGCTAACAAGGTTGTCACATGACACCATGTACAAGGAACTTTGGACCATCCTCTGAGTGACAAAAGCTTGTGTTCATCAGGCAGTCACTCACCACTTGCAACACTTCCTTACGGAAATCTGTCTGGCAGCGTGGCAGAAACAATGACACAAGTGCCTCTATTTTACTTTTAGTTGCACTTCTCTATTACAGTATTAGCTTCACTGGAATTTTTAGTATAATTTCATTGATGAGACGGTATGAGTCAGCATGCCGGTGCCTGATGTGTCATTATGCATGGTCATGGACAAAAAGGAACAATTCCATTTTCAGGAAAGTGTTTTTTTTTATTGAAAAATGAGAAGACGCAAACATGTACAGTACTTTTTACAATCAGATTCTTACAAAAATAATTAGTTACTTTCATTTTAAACATTTTACAGAATGTATAAACAGTCCTTAATGTGCCCCCAATCCCCTAAAATGAGTGTTAATAGTTGATAAAGTTCATAAATGTCTCTGCTGGCTTTTAAAGTAAGGAGATATTGAAAAGTTAGTCTTTTATTTAAGCTGTCTCTAAACTTCCCGTTTTGCTTCACATTTTCATTAAACGCAGCTATGGAGAGAATTGTATAGTTGTTGGACAATTTAAATATATCTAGTTTGTATTTGTCTGAGACTGGAGGAGGATTTCATTTTCAGTTATTGCTATGTAGTGTAGCCTTAATGAAGTACTTTCAGAAGAGGTCAGCAGACCTGTGTTAAAACAGAAGTTGCCTCAGCTGTTCACCAAAAAGAGGACTGAGGGATACAAAAGCTTTGTTATCAAAAATAAATTCCCCAAATAAATATTCCGTATCTTAGTTCCATAAATAAATATATAAATATAAATAGATACAAATAATAAATTATCTTTTAACATAAATAAATTAATGTCATCATAAAAAATGTAAGAATATGGTATGTACGAGCCAAATGCAGTCAGAGGATGGCACCTATTGGTCAGCTCTCTGTCTCCCCCTCATTGCTCTGGTCCAGACTCCTGAGGCAACGGACCACGTCCTGTCCAAAGGACTGGAGGTGCACCAGAGTCAGGTGTGCTGCCACCTGAACCTCATATTCCCCTGGTAGACGTAAGGCCACAGGGGTTGGTGTGGGCTGCACCACAGCCTCTGCTTGGACCAATTTCAGCATCTGCAAGGCAAACAAAACAGCATCATAAAGGTGCCTAAAATAAGGATAATTTGTCAAGAAAAACTGTGATTTAGAAGTGTTTTACTACCTTATTGATCTGAATGACAAGGTCTCTGATGTCAGCCAGTAGCCCAGTCACTTTGTCTTTGTTTTCCAGGCGAGGAGAGACAGAGCTCAGTAGGGCCCGGTGAAGCTGAAGACCCTCAGACATACATCTCAAACTGGTCTCCTAATAGGAAAGAATAGCAGCAGACTGGTCATGTTGTCGGTTTCTTTAATCCATGTTTAATTTACAGAATTATTCCCCTAGAAGATGCTTACCAAAGTGAAGTCTTCTGACACAACTCTCAGCACAGGAGCAGAGGGGATGCCAATGTTAGTCGCCATTATCCCGAGCTTTGCATTTTCTGAGGAATTGAGTTGTAGGGTCTATGGTAGAGACATAACATAGAGATGTTATGGATAGATTGCAGCTTGGCATGCAACACATTTCCTTGATATGTGCTGATAAGCCTATTTACTTGCAAAATGCTGAAATCTTCATGAAATAACAGTGGTGGCAGAAGTACTCAGATCCTTTACTTAAGCAGTAATACCACAATGTAAAGACACTCCATTACAAGTAAAAGTCATGCATTACAAATCAACCTAAGTGTTATCAGCAAAATGTACTTTAAGGATCAAAAGTAGAATGTAGAAAGGCCACTGTCAGTGTTATGTTATATTATTGGATTATTATTACTGGTGCATTCACTTGTAAGCAGCAAAGTTGTATTTGTTGAGGTTGAGCTAATGTTATTTAATTTATAAGATCATTGTAGGCTTTGTATGTACTGTCTAACCTGTAAGGTAACTAGCAAGGTTAAATGAATGTAATGTAGTACATGCAGTACAAGTCTAAAGTAGCATAAAATGGAAATACTTAGTAAAAACTAAATGTAGGTAACTTAGTTACTTTCCACCACTGTGAAAAAAGCATCAAAGTATGTAAAGCTTTAGCAGGCTTAAGGCTGGAAATTAATCCTCACACATGAGTGATTGATGCTGGTCCCTTTTAACAGTTCACTGGTTTCATTACTGCATAAACTCGGACATTGAATACTGGTCCTGTAGCCTAACAGCTACTAATAGTACTACAACTAATAATAATTATTCATTTTATTTACAACTTCTCAAATATATAATGCACAGTGATTGCTGCATAGCTGATAATTTAGTAATAAATGAACACATTTTAGACATTAACTCAATAAACAGCCTTTCAGACCAATAACAGAGCACAGTGCTCACTATCAGGCTCAGTCATGCAGAAGTCCATTTATGGGCAGCAGCCTTAAAGCTCTGCGCAACACATATTAAATCATAACGAAGCACTTCGCCCCCAGGACGCATGGTATCTCACCTCTGTGTGAATGCAGGATTTGTGCGTGTCGGGAATGGAGAGCAGGATCTTTTGTGTTAAGCTGCGGCTCCTCTGTACGATCTCCTGAAACTGCGGATCCTCAACAAGTGTGTTTCTCTCCGGCAGAGGTGCGCTGCGGACGATGGTGGCCATGTAGCAGGGAATGGCGAAAACTGCAAGAGGAGAAAAATCAAAACCGTCAACGTTGAGGCATCAAAAACAATCCCCTTTATACATCCAGCACAAAGTGTGTGTGTGTGTGTGTTTGTGTGGCAGAGGAGGGCAACAGGCAGAACAAAGCCTGGCTCTCTCCTCAGCAGCTCCTCTGTGCTGCAGCACTGGGCCCCCCCCCCCCCGCAGGCTAAATAGCTGCATGAGTTGAGAATAGTCACTGTAATGTGAAACCCAAGCCAAAAGTAACTACAGCAGTTAAACATAGCGAATATGACAGCAATAAATTTAATATTTACTCCTTAAACAGGTCCAGATGCTTAAAAATGAACTTTTAAATAATTGTTAATGCAGATAGATAATCCAAAGGTTGATCCAATATCTTGTAGCTCTTCTAGAGGCTCTCTGCTGTGTCTTTAGATGATCAGCGGAAAAGAGAAAGCAGCATTTTACAAGCATTACCTCACTACTACTCACCAATCAGGATGTTCATGGCCTCTGTTGAGAAATGCCTTTAAGTATTGACCTCAACTGAACACTATTCATTATTTATACTACACTTATAGTCTTATATATAGCAGGTCGTTCTAGAGGGATTTCCCATCATTTGCTCATCAGAAGTCTGACAGGATTTCCATGAAATTTACACATTTAAGTTCAAAGCCCTGTCAATTTTTTTTGGAAGCCTAACTTACTCCAAATTGCAGAATTGATAATGATGATTTATTGAATTTAGCCTAAGCAAAATATTGGATTTTCTGTTAATTAATTAAATTAAATTAAATTAATTAAAATAAACAATGTGGGTCTCAAAATGATAGTAAACTTTTTTTTTATATCAATCTTTCAAACTAAATTCACCCCCAAATTACTTAACATACCATAAAATAAAACAAAATAGTGAAACAAAGACAAACTGTTAAAATGAATGAAAAATAAAAGTGAAACAGGTTAAAAGAAAGACATACCAAAAGGATAAATTGAAAATTAATGGGTGAAAAGTAATAGTTCCAGCATAAGGTTCCAAAGTAACACAATTCAAGAGTTTTATTTTAGGAAGTAGTATTCCTACATTATTGATTTTCTATATTGATGTAACACAGCTTGTAGTTTAAGGATGAGAATTGCCAGTTGCATAAATCTATCTCAAAGTCATATATGAAGAGACTTAGAGGAAACAGGCATTTCCTCTGACAGCAGTTAAAGGGAAATGGAAATTGAAAGTGCTTAATTGCTTTAATCACAATGAATGCAATCTAGGATTTTTGGGAAGAATCTTTTCTTTTCTTATAATGTCTGAATCACAATGACCCAAAAACACTCAGGGTGACCGAGTGTTTTTGGGTCATTGTGATTCTTGTTCAGAGAATGAATTGTGGCTTTTGCCTTGCCATTAATAGATTGGAAAATTTAACATCTCACACATACACATATAAGACAGAAATAGTTGTGATAAATGATGAGATGGGAGTGCAAACGACTGAAGTACACACACAGCTGTATTGCCCTGTCTGTAAAGAAACAACAGCCCGTTAACAAACCTTAAAAATAGATTATTATGACATTTAGAATGATTCTTAAATTGTGGCACCTGTTGCAGCAATTAGAAAGGTCTAAGTTTTGTCTTACCTGAAGCTTCCCGATCCACACAGATGCCCACTGATTCAAGGATAGTGAGTTCACCAGACTTGTATGTATACACAGGTAAGGTATATTGGGCAGTGAAAAGAGAAAACGACAAAGCTTCACAGAGAAGAGTGCCATCTGGTGGAATTATGTGTTTTACAAAATACACCTCAGCTGTGTGATCACACTCTGCAAAATGTGTGCATTTTATTCACAGATCTCTCAAAGTTCAAAGTGCATTTTAAAACAGCAGTAGGGTGAACATAAATTGTCAGAAAGATTTTAAAAACAGTGGTATAACACTCTCATTTATTTGATACAAATGGGCTTTCAGTTCATCCGTGCTTTAAAGGAATAGTTTGATATTTTGGGAAATACTCTTATTTACTTTCTTGCAGAGAGTTACATGAGAAAACTCTCATGTCTGTATGCTAAACATGAAGCTACCGCCAGGAGATAGTTACCTTAGCTTAGCATAATACTGGAAGCAGGGGGAAACAGCTAGCCTGACCCTGTCCAAAGGTAAAAAAAAAAATCAGCTTACCAGCACCTGTAAAGCTCGCGAAAGTATAAATTATGTTTTGTTTGTTTAATCAGTACAAAAACTGAAGTTGTATCTGTGAGGCTTTCAGGCAAACAACGAAGACTCCAGAAAGAAATATACCCGTACTGAGCTTTAGAGGTGCTGGTGGGCTTACATCTTTTAAATTTAGACAAAGCCAGGCTAGCTGTCTCCCCGTTTCCAGTCTTTATGCTAAAATAAGCTAACTAGCTGCTTGCTCCAGCTTCATATTTACTGCACAGACATGAGAGTGGTATCAATCTTCTCACCTAACTTTACACAAGTGTATTTCACAAATTGTCAAACCACCTATTATTTTCCCACCTCCAGTTATCCATTAAATCCGTATTTCAAAATTGTAAACTCCAGACATACAGTATACCATTGTGGTGAGAGTTATGTAATCACCTCGTAGGTCAATCTTGTGCCTCCATTGTAGCAGATCGGTTTGTTTCATGCTCTGACGCGAGGCCCCTTGATCAGTCAGTGTAGCTATGTTACATCTGGCCATGCTTGATAGGCTGTGAAGTGAAGCCGTAAAATCTGATCCCTGAAATCCACACTGGTCTGATCTCCAATCAATCCTTCACATGAAAGGAGGGCATTATTCACTGCAGAGGCCTCGCTCAGTTGAAAACACTATTTGGTTGTAGCGGTGAAACAATGTGCTAGATCGCCTTTGGGTGGGCAGAGAAAGGCTGCACAAGTATGTCCTGCTTTTTCATCCATAACACAGTGTCACCCTTGTATCTGCTTTTTACTATGCTATCATTGTGCGGAAAGCTATCTGGTGCATGATTTCCATTAGATTTAGTATGCTATGTTTGTAGTCTGTGAAAGCCTTGCGGTATTAAAAGTAATTTAAAATAAGGTTCTGCAGGGATGAACAATGCTTGGCTCTTCAACAGGCATTCAAAAAATGGACCCACAGTTCAATCTGGAGGGATTGAAGAGGTCAAGATGGGTTTTAAGATGGCAGAATGACAGAAAGGGCTTTTACATTAAACATACATTTAAATTCACCTCTTAAATCTCTATTTTTTGTGACATACAGCTTCTTTTTCATGTTAGATTACCCAGGCAGTCATTAAAGGACCTGGGTTTAGAGAGCACAAAGATGGCCATAAAATGACTCCATATCTAACATGTAAAGTAAAGGAAAGAGGTTTTAGGGTTAATCCTGGGTCCTGGGACCACTTCTAATTCTCACAAAAGGTTGATATCAAATGTTTTCTGCTTTTGAAAGATAAATATTGTTCATTTGCAGTGATCTTAGTGGATACGTTACAGCCTTCTAACATTTTTGTACTAAAAGCATATGGACTAGAGGAACTGGCGTTAACTCAGTTTAACATTAGCAGTAGTGTTCATGCAGAACATCAACCCTGTGAATAGAAACATTTGCCTTCTGGTGCTGAAATACCATATATAAGGTGTATATCAGAAACTGCTTGTCAAGAGGGGCATTTAAGATAACATGCACTGATGTACATGGGTCGGATCCAAAAACAAATTGCTCTGGTTACACGGTAAGACTGATACCACTAATTCACCAGGTAGTCCAGGATAGATCTCTTTTGAAACCGGGTTTTCATTACCGGTTGCGTCGTGTGATTTCGCACTGTGTGAGATTAAAGCTGAGCTGTTCTGTTGCTCGGGAAATGACAGAAGCAAGGAATTACAAAATGTGTTTTAGATGGAATGGGCACCCAATCAAGGAATGTGTGTTGAAACTGTGCAAAGTTAAATCTGGTCTTTCTCAGAGGGTGGAGGTTTAGAAAAGTGTGGATGTTGCTCAGAAAATGATTTCACAGCAAACATGACTTGTAATTCTATAAAAATGACTCCTTCATCAGCTGGATTTGACATATCAGTATATCTCTCATGAGGAATCATCCATGTATTCTTCATGTCCTTGATTCCACAAAAGATGTTCAATCACTGAGGGTATATCCAGACTGACCTACATTAAATTTATGTCATACTACTTAGTAGGTCACATCTCTGAATGTAGATATAGATTTATTGTCCACTTTTAAACATACATATCCACGTACTGTGCATTCATACATATGCCGTCTTGTTTATAATGTTCATTAAACCTGTCAGTATTCACATTTCATGTTTCACCCCCTGTGCTTTAGCTATGCATAGTATATCCATGTATAACAGTCATCACACTCATTCATGTCCATAGTACAACTGTAATATCCATTTACTGTGTAATATAATGTATGTATAAGTAACCACTTGTACATTGGTATATGACATTTCAACATTACATTTTGACATTCTATTATAATATGATACATACAATACAGTAATACTCATATATGGGGATTTATAATGAGATCACTGAAAATGCTGTTACGTGGATTAGTATGCTGAGCCAAGGCTGGATTACCAACCCGGCGAAGCAGGCGACTGCCCCGGTAACTGCCACACCAGCAAAGTGATTGTAATTTACTTTGTTGGTGTAATTTGATAATTTATAATCCCTGCATTTTTACCTAACCTTGAGGCCCTGTCTCCTTTAATATTTCAGTTGATAACATGCTTATATTGTACATATTCTTAAAAAGAATTGAGTTTAATCAAATGTTCGCAACCTAACTTACAGAAAACCGGGAGCAGCTAGTATTGGTATTTGTTTCTGGGACTCCAGGCAAAATGGGTTGGGGGAACAGATGTGCAGGGGCGTCAACAGGGGCCCACAGCTAATTTTGTCCCAGGGTCCCACTTGCAGCTTAATCTGGCCCTGTTGTGAACAAATGGCCTTATTATAAAACACTACTGTTTGCTGTTACAACTGTGTGTTTTTGGTTCTGTATGCTTCTAGTGTGTACTGTGTGTTGTTGCTGATGTACATTACTAACATGTACAAAAGCATATTTGACTAATAAATGCTAATCTTAATGTGAAAACATTAAAGGCATTTATTTTCCTCACACTTGCACACTTTCCACAACAGGGGGAGCTGTGTAACACAAAATGAAGCTTGGACCTTCTAACAGTGTTTTTACTTTAGACAGCTCTAATGGTCTGTCTTTCGTCTCCAGATCACCCCCTGGAGGACACCAAAAGAAGGAGACCATCACAGAATACAGACACTCACCCAAAGTTGTCACTCTCCTCAGATGCCGCATCTTAGGTGTCACTTACCTTTTTTGGCTAAAAGAGGAAATCAGGTGCCCACACAGGCCCTCACTGGGAGACCCCATGTGATCTCGGAGCCTGGAAACATTTTCACCTGCAACCCAATCCCAAACAGGGCCGCGCTCTGTGGGATTGGATGCGTCACCTTATCCCCCACTTTGTGTCCCATTACCCAGCAGTTGTAATGCTCACACCAGTGTAACGTGTCTAAGGTAGCAGGCGGGGCAAGCTGAGCTGGCCTGAAATTTAAATTAACCTCAGTGACATTTATGTGTGCTGGGGAACAGAGGTGTTACATTACCAGCACCCTCACTCCCGCCATGCACACACACCTGTCGTACATACAGGTGAACAAAAGAATGTGCGCACTAACATACATTAGCTGAAAGAAATACAGAGTAACACATGTCTCCTACTAGTTTTATGTTTATCTCCTCTAGTGGTGAGCCTCCCTTAACAGTGGCTGGTTTCAAAGCCACCGTGAGAGTCTGTTATCAGAGGAAAGAGGGAACGAGGGAGCTGTGTGTGTGTGTGTGGCAGGAAATGTCAGAGAGAGAGGCTTACCATCTATTTTTCAGTACTGTTGAACCTCCTGCTCGTCATGGGAGGCTGTACCTGGGCTTCCTTAAGATTAACTCTGTCAAGATCATTATCATTGTGTTCTGTAAAACAAACTCACCCTGTTAATCGAAACTATGGAGCATGGACACAAGCTAAACTTTTCTTTTCTTACACTTTTCCTCTGGCTTTCTTAAAGAAATATATCGACATATTGGGAAATTTCGCAAACATTGATACCACTCTCATGTGAGTACGATAAATAAGAAGCTACAGCTAGCAGCCGGTTAGCTTAGCTTAGCATAAAGACTGGAAACAGGGAGAAACAGCTAGCCTAGCTCTATCGAAAGGTAGCAAAATCCACCTACCAGCGTGGCTAAAGCTCAGTAATTAACAAGTTATATCTTGGGATGGATTAAGAAAACCAGATATAACAATAAGTGAGCTTTAGAGGGGCTGGTATGCAGGATTTGTTACCTGAGGACAGAGCCAGACTAGCTGTTTTCTCTTGTTTCCAGTCTTTGTGGTAAATTAAGCTAACCGGCTGCTTGCTGTACAGTAGTAGATATTTATCGTACACACCTGAGAGTGGTATTAATCATCTTGTCTAACTCTCTGCACGAAAGCAAATATGTGTATTTCCCAAGATGTCAAACTATTCCTTTTAAGACTGAGTGCTGCCTTTGAGAAAGTGGCAGTTTGAGGATGAGGTGGAACTGACTTTGGCTGCCACTGTGAGCGCTCTGGACCCTCACCAAGCAGCCCGAGGGCATTTGGAAAGTGCTTTACCCAAGCAAGGGTACGCCTCGCAGCAGAGAAGGGGGCAGCTGATCCCCTGTAGCTTTCTCCCTAAATTTCTCCTCAAGAACTGGGTCACACAAGATGATGGGTGCATTCCCAGACTTTCAGCTCAAGTGATTTTATGGACATCATAAATCATTTAGTGGTCTTGCTAGTCTAGAGGCATTTGTGTGTCTGACACGGGGAAATCCTTGTTGACAAACCATTGCCCACATCTTAAACAACTAATTTCATTATTCAAGACTGCGCTGGGTTACCTTGCTCTGTGGAAAAGACAACAGCATATTTTAGAGCACAGTCTGATGTGGATTAAATTATGTCTCCACTCAAACACATTTGCCTTTTTCAAGTCTCAGTTTGTATTGACGATTTGATCAGAGGAGACACAAATGCATCTTCCTCTTGCCAGTCTGGTGAAATAGGAGATTCACATCCCTGCTATCTCTTTCAAATGGTCCAGCAGGTCATGGCCCCATAAATATTATTTGGAAAACCCACGGGAGTGACCGCATCAGACAATATGGCTCCCAGAGGCACCCTGGGTGCTTATTAAAGGCATGAGAGAGAATGAAAAACAGCACAGAGGAAGAGGCTCAGTCTAGATAACCAGGTATGATTATGAAGGATCATGAATGTGTTCTCTTAATTACACTGGGTGAAGAAGTGAGGTGTTTGCTGAAGGGCTTTTCCTACCATAATATGAAAAACTTGTCCCTGTTTAGATTATACGTCTCTCTCCCTCTCCCTTTCTATTTCATGGCAGCTGAACTGCAGTAACCTCTAATTATCTGCTTCTCAAATCAGCCTTTTCTGACAATTAGATGATATTGCATACAGGCTTATTGGCTTGTGACTGAAGATTGGCATGTCAACATTAGCATATTATGCTGATGAGTAATTCCAGAGCTGCATTGTGTTTCTGGTACCAGGTAGGTATTAAATGCCACGATTTTGTAAAGTTTCCATCACACCTGGGCGTAATTGAGTTTTGATTTGTTCCCTCCTCACAAATGTACAACATCCTACGTCCCTGATAAACAGACTTTAACTTTCAATGGGCTGACATGGACAAACAGGAAAATGGCAAATTAAAAGAAAAGGATGTGTCTCTTTATGTGCTGTGTAGAGTACTGTGTGCTGTATAGATCATTTAGGGATCCCACTGGTTATGGGGTTGAGCTAGCAGGGGTTTCCTGTCAAACACAACAGAGGCAGCTTGGAGGTTTGCGGGTCTCATCAGTATGGAGCTCTGGTACAGTAGCTTCTATCAAAAACATCACAGAATAACTGATGAGTACTTCATCACACAGCAATCTGATTCATCAGCATAGTGAGCTGAATATGCATTTGCTAAAGAGTGATTCAGATTCTAGATGCTGTATATATTTGTTCATCTTTTGTGAGACATTTGAGTAAGAAAAACCCCCAAAACAACAATTTAAATGGAAAACATCATTTTACTTGAATATACTGATGAATACCGTAAGGGTTTTAATGAAAAACAGTTGTACATGGAGTTCCTCATTCTAGTGTTGCCTTTTCCAATTGTTCATATTGCTGTTTGACGTTGCCTCCTGAATTCTCTGTATGTGAGTGAGGTGCATCAAGGTGCATGCACCACTGGATAAATCCCATTTGTATCCCATATTTGGAGTTCGCCAAAAACATGCCACTGCTTTTACTCCCTTAGCACGCAAAACTAGACCATCAACTCAGCCAACAAAAACTCCTAATGGGCCACTGAAAGATGAATTATTCATCTGGGCTAGGTTGCATCGGCCTGGTTTTCTTGTGCAGGCACATGTCTTGTTGCCCACCTTGACTCTGTAACAACAGCTGGGAAAAAACATCTGAGACTGATGCCGTGTAGTTGCAGGTTGTAGCTCCGTTCTGTATGGTGGGGGTTACCACTTCAGGTCCCATGTGTAGCTCCATCAGCCCTATACTACAGTACTAATGGTGGAAGACTCCTCTGACTTGCCCTGTCTGCTGGGCAACGACTTGAGATACTCCAGGTGTCTGCGGGCGTCCTCCTGATTAGCCCTGACATAGTAGACCAGGTATGAGATGACCATGGTGAACCAGCCGAACATGACGACCAGCATGGCCACATCTGTAGTCCTCTTCATTACCACACATAGGTCTATGTCTGGTGCCAACAGGAAGGCAAGTCCTTGAACTCCTATTTCCTCAGGATCTGAAGTCTGGCACACAATGCCCGTCAGCGACGCAGGCTCCAGGTCCACACGGGGCAAGGCCATCTGCAAGTTGCAGTCACAATGCCATGGATTGTTTGTTAGGTTGGCGCGAGCCCGCAGGCCCTCAAAGGCGTCAGGGTTAAAGTTAACTAACTTGTTGGAAGAAAGGTCTAGGAATTGTAGTGAGGAGCCAAGGCCTCTGAACGCCCCTGGTTCTAACTGGCTTAATTCATTGTGCGATAGATCCAGTTCAACCAGGTGAGGCAAACCTGCAAAAGCATTCGTTGGGACTGTGGTGAAGAGGTTGAAGTCCAGGTAGACGCGTCGTGTGTCATTAGGGATATCCTGGGGGATCTCTGTGAGCTGCAGATTGCTGCAGCGCACCGTTTTGCCACCGCTCTCGCTCTCAGAGCAGTAGCAGCTCTTGGAGCAACTGGTGGCAGCATGGTGGAAGCAGAAGGTCATTAGCACCAGGCTGTGCAGCAGCAAACACATGACCACTGAGTGGCGCAGTAGCCAGTCTGCAAGTAGGGACATCGTGGGATACGGGCATGCTCCAGGAAGGACCACCTGGGTGCAGGAGGTGAAGTCTGCATCAACCTCCCCAGTAGCTGTTGAGCCTATTACATAAAAACAACAGAAAGTCACATTAGCAGTGGTGGAAAGACTACCCTTTGAAAAAAGAGAAGTGCAGATTGTTTCATGAAATACTTTTTTCATGCAAAACGTGGGTGATTAACAATGTTCTCCATAGTCCATAGTGTTATTGAACAGAGAAATGGGGGGCTATAGTAGCTTGTCTAATTGCAGTGAGAAGGCAGCGGGAATGCTGCATGCTCATTTCAGCATGTTGTTGGTCAGAGACAACTGAACTTCTGTTGTATTTCCAGGAAAGTCTAAGGATCAAACATTCCCTTCGTACCAGCCACAATAAACAAGCTCCGAAAATCCTTTGGTGTCACTGTGCCTCTTTTATAATTGACATCCCTGCGATGCAGGGCTATTTCAGTACACAGAGACTGCCATTAACATAGTGATGTGACACCACGAGGAACAAAGTGCTCTGAGCAAAACATAAAACCAACTGGATTTTTGAGTTGTACATATATATACTCTATATATATATATATATATATATATATATATATATCTTTCCTGCTATATATATCTCCTTTATATATATATGCTCAAATACTCATATAAATATATATATAAAATATATATATATATATATATACTCCTATATATATATATATCTCTTATATAAACTCTCTCTTATATATATATATATATATATATATATCGTTCTTTCCTAAAATTAATAATAAAGCTCTTATGCAACAATTTTAGTGAAAGTGACTGTTAAATCTTTCCTTGCTTGGTGTCTGTCAGTCGCTAGTCCGTAAGGTAATTTAGTCAGAAGTGCAAGTAACACAGAGGTAAAAGCTTGTCTGTGTGTCCTGTAAATTACACTTTATATTTTGTATGTAAGCCTTTGAAAATAGCAGGTCTACCCACCTTAACACACTTCATTAATAGCTGATCAGGGCTACCTCATATCCTGTTACTAATCCTCTTAAGGAAAAACTCCTTAAGTCAGTGTAGCATCAGTGTTGGCCACCCAATCCTTTTGTTTGGGTAAATGCTAATGCTATTAACAGCCCCAAGGCCAACAAAACAGACAATGTGATGGCCCGTCTACTTTGAGACAAAAAGGAACCACAAAGTTCAACCAGACTTCTTAATTTCTTCAAAATGGCTGGAGACTGGGCAAGATCCACTTACCAAGATTAAAAAATGAAATCGATCTCTAAGTACCTCTAAGTATCACATGACGTTGGGGGGTAGAGAGTGTAGTGGCAATGGTGGTGTGTATGTGTGTGTGAGGGGGACAGATGATTTGTCTATGAGACACAGCTAATAACACTCATTGTGTTACGCCGGTTTAAGAGATGCCTGCCAGACAACCCCAATAATGAGCCATTGGGGGAGATGCATCAGAGCAAAGCACACATGAAGCCTCTGCTATTAAAAAGCTCTGACTGCTGGAGTTTGCCTCCCTCAGACATGAGATGTTAATCCAGACATCTTCATTGAGCCAAAGCAACTTCCAAAGGATTTCCCTCTGCACTTAGTGTCAGCAGAGTGTGTGAGAAAGTAAAATAGCATGACAGATGCAGCTGAACACCCAAGGAAATAAAAAGTCTCGCCTCAACTTAATGGGTAACATTATATTCCTGTAAAGGCTGTACTTTTCCTGTCACATGGCATGCCAGCATGGTATTTTGCTGAGAGATAATGGGGGAGCAGAAGTAGAAGGCTGGTGACGGAGGAGGAGAAAGCATGTGGGCAGGGAGGGAAATTTGACACACGAGCACGGGGTTGTGAGAGAAAGAACGATATCAAGAGGATTTAAGGAGAAGGGTAACATTACAATAACAACACAGAGAACAGTGTGTGTGTGACACTAATGAGATATCGAGGAAAGGGGTAAATGTTAGTAAGTCAAAGGGACAGCTGATGAAGACAGCTGGCAGGGAAAGAATAAGGGGAAGAGGAAGGAGAGAAGTGTTGACTGTGGATGAGATTAACAAGTGAGGGTGTAAACCTAATGAGTGGCAGGGTGGGGCACCAGTACAAAGATTATCCATCCATAATATGCTTCTCAATGACATCATTTGCAAAAGAAGAAGTCATTTTACTAATGGTCTATTCCCTTATAAGAAATATAACGCATCTTACAGCCATATACTTATAATAAATCAGTTGGCCTCTAAATCAGGTGATGTCTTTGTCAATGTTCCTAAAGTCATTGCCTACCTCTGTGATAAATAACTCTCCTGCTTTTAATTTACACAATAAATACACCGCTCTTGCAGCCAAAGGTCAGCCTCTCACTTCATAAATTCACTTCTGTCAGTGCTGTACTCACTCAAGTCTCTGAAACCAATTATATGACGAGCAGCAATTTGAACTCAAACCCAAACACCAGGGGCATTAAAATGCAACACAAATTTGTTATGTTAATATGTTTTTGCGACATAGCATTTTGCATGTATGAATCTGACCTCTTCTTGGCATCACATCGCAGCTGTGAGCGTTGCATGAATGGCAAATAAGCTGCTGGTTTCTAGTTATCAATGGGGGGTGTGGATGACAGAAAAGGAAACAGGAAAATAAAGCATCCTTGACATCTCTAACTTGAAACGCAGACTTTTAATGCAACTGTAATCATATTTCAGTGCTTTTAGCTCTAGCCACTCCCAATCGCTTACTCAATGCCAATCTCGATTACTAAAGATGCTCTTTTTGCTCCTTGGAGAACAACACTGCGCTTGGCAGGTCTCCATTGGACCTGAAGACCCAATTTTCCCCTCCACAGAATAATCTAGTTGAGTTGAACCTAGAGAGCAATATACATAAACACACTGTTACAGAAGGACAGTCAGCTCTTTTGACAATATAATGGCATTTAATGTCAAGATTAGTAAGGGTTTGATCTCAGTCATTGTAATCAGTTTAAATATCTCTTCAAAATTAACTTCAATATTCATATCCTCAACGCAAACTTGACAACACTGATCTACTTTAATTTATATTAATCACAACACAAGTTGAGGACATTTAAGATGCAAAATGTAAGCCTGACAGTGGTTTAAGTATCAGTTCCTGCTCAAATTTAAATTCTACTCATAAGCAACAAGCATCTGGTGGAAAATGAAGGACAGGAGATAAATGCATGCCTCGTGGGAACTGATACCCTTGTTAAGTTTGTCTTTCATCCTGTTTTCGTCCAGCACCAATCACATTTAGAAACCCGCATTAAAACTGGGAAAGAGAAAACTGTTTGATGGATTAAAATGTGTAGATGCCAGCAATATTTCACAACGAAAACATATGCGTTTTGATCAGTAACACACACACACTCACGTCTTTGCCGCTTTCCCTCTCCTTCTCATGGTGTGTTTCTCAGCAAGTGCCCAACAATAAGATCGTCCAGCACATCAGATCGCTCCCAAAAAGGCGGTCCGGTCAGTGTTTTGGTTCGTTTCCATCAGGTCCACTTGCAGCTCGTTAAACTTATGCTGAGAGCCGCTCTGGCAAACACGAAGCGCCACTGGAAATGCTCATACAGTTCAGGGCTTGCTCAGTGCAGCCTTTTAGTTTCCACGCAACCAGAAAACTAAGCAACATTGCCGGAGCCAGCAGGAACTGACAGGGACGCAGCGCGAGGGCAAGACTGCCACTGACGGCGGTACCTCACAGACTCTGATCCTGAATATGATAAAAAACATTATAATAATGTAAAGTTTCAAATGGCAGACACGTGGTGCCTTAATGGCTGTGGCTGCTGGAAGGATCTGAGTGTTTGGCAATGCAATAATGCAAATATGTAGCTATATTCATTCATATGCATCTGTTGAGTTGTTGCTGTGAGTGAAGTGGATTTGATGCATCAGGTGCCAGTAAAGTAAGCAGTACCCCCCCACACACACACACATACACTCCCACTCTCTCTCTCTCACTCTCACACACACACACACACACACACACACACACACACACACACACACATAAGTGATCTCATACACAAGCTCATACATGGAGCGGTTGGGTTGGCAGCCTACACTAATCACTTTTGATCTGAAGCTTGTTGTTTCAAACATGCAGCCTGGGTGCCAGGGCGGTGGATCTTTGGCAGTCTCTGGGCCCTTTTCCTGCCTGCTGCCAGCCCTTTTCCTGCCTGCTGCCAGCCGATAAGGAAGCCCAATCAAATCCAGTATGAAAACAGACGTGCATGGGCGCTGGTCTGGGAGAGTCTGCCAAGCAACCAGTCATAAGGTATTAATGGAATTAAAATCAATAAAGTGGGACACTCCACCCAAACTCCCTCCCTGGTGCTCTAGAATGTCAGACTGTGGATGATTAACTGCAAGATGAGTCTTTCTTCTTCTTTCTTTCTTTCGGTGGTATCATAGTGAAATATTACTGCTCTCTATCATACTTTTTATGTCCCTGTGTAATGCGCCTGAAAAGGAAAATTCCAGTACTTCACAACTTGGGTATTTTTGTGTCAGTTTTGGACGATGTAAGCTCTGCATGAAAGGCTGGATTACCAACCGGGCAAAGCTGGTAACTGCCCCAGGGCCCCAGACCATGAGGGGCCCAAAGACAAGAGCTCATTTTTGTGCCCTGGGCCCACTAGTGGTGTAATCTAGCCTTGACTGCATGAACGGTTATCTAATTATCAATGGTGGGTGTGGATGACAGAAAGGAAAACATGAAAACAAAGCATCCTTAATATATTTAACTTGAAACACAGCCTTTTAATGCAACTGTAATAATATTTCAGTGCTCTTTGGTTGTGTCATAGACTGTTCATATGGTGAGACCAGTCAGAGTTAAATATAGGCGTTCTCTAACATATCGTTTTCCTGTCTCTGTCCTTATCCCTGTCTCATTTGGACAATTGATCTATAGGTTGGCCCAAAATTGTACTGTACTTTATTTTATTGTACTGTACCACCATTATTTTAGGGACTTCATGGGCACTGGAAACAGTTTACAATGGTGGAGCCAAGCAGATCCAAGTCTCAAAACCAGCTCTTTTAACATCACAAAACACTGTTGTTTGTCACTTTGGACCATCTCCATCACTTGTCATTCTGTTGCACTTCTCATTTGGGCCACATCTCTTGTTCCCCTGCAAATGAACAGATAAACATGCAGGAGATGTAGCTCCATGATGCAAAAGGGAGTCAAATTGGGTTACTGGGCTGCTACGTTTTATATGTACGTTTGTTTATCCCTCCAAACAATTGCTTTGCTGATTAAGTTTATGTTGAACTGTTTACAGGTCTGCTGAGACTTGTATTTCTTTGGCCTCATTGGACTCTATTGTAAAGAACTCATGTTTGGTATCTCTACAGTGAAGGTGGTGATCACAGTCTACAATATCTACACAGCCTGTAGATATATTGGCCAAAGTCAAATCCAAAACAGAATCTTGTAATGTTTTCATCCAGGTCTTATCTCGGTCTTAAAACCACCATAATACATTTAGTCCCCATGAGAAACACATATAACGTGTTCATTGTTGCTGCTCTATATTCACTCCCTTTACAGCCCCGAGGTTACGAGGCTGCTCTTGTCAATTAGAAGAAGATCAGATAGGTGGAAGAGCATATGACAGTGAAACAGCAGAAAATAGGATTACTTTCCTCATCAACAGAGGAGAGTGCACTGGCAGTCAGTCTTCCCCAGCTTTATCAGATTACTTCAAATGCTCCGCTGTGGTTGGCAGCTAGATGGGCGCTGTATGCATTATCAACCAAGCATTAGTCCTGATAGACTACACTTTCAAGTGAATCAAAGTGTCTTTTTTTTCCTCCTTTTCTCTCCAGCTTGTCAAGTCTCTCAAAGCAGGCTCAGGCGTCCTCTCTGTTACTCTGATACCTGTGCAGGTGGCATACCTGCAAGCTAACATTAATCCATGAAGCCAAAGTGCTGAGTGGGAATTTGGCTGAGAAAATACTAGTACCAAAGTTTCTACAATGTCACCTCAACAGGGTGGGAATGTTTTGCCATTAGCCTTTTCTGTGTGCTCTGAGTTGCAGTGGGAGAAAAGGACTCATATTAATGAGATCTCTCCCTTTCATTCCCATTTTCTAACCTACTTTGTCTTGCCACAAACACACATTCATGCATACGTATATACTTAAGCACACACACAAACACACACACACACACACTATCTCTGGCTCCGAGCTTACTCCTCGTCCCTGAACAAGATCAAAGTCCTGCCTTGTCTTTGTGAATACAGCATTACTCTGCTTTATTTATTTATTTCCTTACCTATCTTGAACCTTTTAATCAAAAACTGTGAGGAAGGTGTATTAAAAGGATTTCTCTGCTACTGCCAGTAACAGGGGGGTCACCTCACCTCACCTTCCCTGTGAAGAGCTTTGTCTTTGAAGTCTGATATCATTGTCATTAAGGGAACAATGGACCGGCAATATGAAGGTGTTGTAGATATTCATTGATCCTTGTTGAGTTCCCCAGTGACAGACCTATGGCTGGCTGAGTCTTGTCAAAAGCTTCCAACCACAAGTATTGGAGTCTTGACTCTTCAGCAAAAGCAGATCATGAATGGCTTTATGCCGGCATGTTCCAAGTGGTTGATGTTGTTAGTAGCTTACAATTCCTTGAAGGTGTTTTCCAAAATAAAAATAAAGCTATAGTACATTTTATATACGTTTTAGTCAGTGGTTCCCAACCTGGGGATTGGGACCCCCTCTTGGGGTCGTAAGATTAGGGGTCACAAGAGGATTACTAAAAAGCAAACATCTGCTATAATATGTTATGGGGGTTTTGTTTTTGTTTTTTTTGGGGTTTTTTTTTTTTTTTGCTTTTCTCTTATCTTTGCTTTTTTATTTTAAAATACTGTATATTTTTATCCCTTCAGAGTTCTAACAACATTAGGTTTCTAAAGCCATGCTAGCTCTGTTAGGGTTTACTTAGACAGTGGTGCTAAGCAGGCTAACATGCTCACAGTGACAACGATAATTGTGATTGATGTTTAGCATCAATAATTGTTACCATGTTCATTTAGTGAGTTAGCATGCTAACATTAGCTAATTACAATAAATACATAAAGTACAGCTGAAGCAGATGGGAATGTTATTAGTTTTGCAGGCATTTAGTCATCAACATTTTGACCTGATTATGGTGCTAGATGAAAAGTCAGGGGAATCGCCAAAGTTATTAAGCTTTATCCTCTGGGGTCCATCAAAATCTGTACAAAATTTCATGGCAATCCAATCAATAGTTGTTGAGATATTTCAGTCTAGACCCAAATAGTGGACTAACAAACAGACAGACCAACATTTCCATCCATAGAGTCATACTACTAGCATGGCTAAAAATCATTATGCGGACATTCACTCTATGACAGGGGCTCTCAAGTAGACACTGCTTCATGTTAAGGGGTCACGAGCAGAAAAGGTTGGGAACGACTGTTTCAGGGGGTTTTGATGCACTGACTTGATTCGGCGCTAGTTTGTTCAGAACTGACCAGGCTAATAGTGAACCTAATGGTGTCTGAACCTGACACATGCACAGGAACAAATTATGCATACATCGACTCCTATCTCAGACAATACTATTGAGGTCATGGGAGTCTACAGTATATTTCACTCTGCCAGCTGATGAAGCCGGTTAATCCAATCTGCTTCCTTTGTTGAATCCATATTAGGCGTGATGTGCTGAAGCAAAACTGTTTTTAAAAAGTGAAAATACAGTACTTACTCTGCATACTGTGAATATAAGGTGTTCCATTTGCTGCAAATTTATAGCTGTTATGTGTGTGAAACACCTCGTGGTAGCATTTCTTACAACAGGTGTGAACAATCAACAAAGTGGTGTCACTCCTTGTGATGTACGGCATCTTAAATGTTAAGTTGTTGTAGTTGCTTGCCAACACAACCACAGGAGAGGTTGAAGCTGTTTTCCACTGCCCTTTTAAAGTAATTAATAATTCTTAGTGCTTCATTGTGTTTCTCAGACATATTCACAATGACAGCCAGGGAGGGGTGTTCACCTTAAAGGTCATGTTATGGACCTCCAAGGACACTACTGGAAATGTGATGGTCAAAACATGACCCAAAAGGTCTTTCAGTGCTGTAAATGTTAGGGGTTTACTGTAGATGTTATTTACTTCTCCAAAAATGGTTCTGCAAAGGTTATGATATGTTAAAGGTTTAAATATTCCAGTGCTTTTTATTTGTCATCTAGGTTGCTATTCTCATTAGATTTTTTCCTGTGAGCGTCCACTTCTTCAGACTAACTTGAGGTTGAGTTTGCTGCCATACAGTAATTTCATCTGTCACACACACCTGGAAATTGTCTGAGCTAATTACTCACTGTGAACATGAAGGTGTAATTTCTGTAGTTTTTAAAGGTTTCTCTTTTTCATCATTATTTCATTCTAGTTGAGTGTTTTCATATCAGTACGCACATTAAGCTCTACATGCTCTACTTCCTGTCAATCGTCTAACCCCCCCACAAGAAGAAATGGGACTAGTCCTTGCTAGGATATAATTACTCAGAAACACTGAGGTGAACTCAAGCAAATTCACTTAGGTAAACTCCAGGGGAGAACACACATCTCCAACTCTAACGCAGTGACAGTTCTCAAACAACCTTTTATAGACATTTTGGGTTAAAGGCTCAAGTTTAAACTTTTAACGAATGAATTGGGGGCAGAGGTGTTATTTGACTCATGCATGCACCTACTCTTGCTTAACAATATTTTTTAAAGAAATAGTTCTATATTTTGGGAAATACACTTACTTGCCATCTTGCTGGGAGTTAGATGAGTAGCTCTAAGCAAAAAAACGCATAAGTGCATTGCCCAAAATGTCGAACTATTCCTTATCATTGTAGACTGTCAACTGATATATCTTTTACACAACCCAAGTTCTCTTCTCGAACAAGCTCTGACAGACCTGTCACGTGCTCAGCTGGAAGCAGCAGTTGTTTACCTGTCACCCTAATATCTGTAAAGCAGCACTATCCTTGTATGACACAGGGCATCAAGCTGCACCAAACAGCCCCTTTAGACAGCTATCAACAGATCTATGACACATCAAGTTTCTTTCTTCCCCACTTCCCCAACAGCCATGCTGTATCAGGCCTCAGAAAACACAGGGCCATCAATAAATAAACAGGAAAGCAGGTGGTACTGAGAGCGCGGGTGTCCATCCACTTTGCTTACTTGTCTCTCAACAACTTCAGATGGGTGACTATTTTTGGATGCTAAGTACTTAGTTTCAAACTGCCCACTAGTACTAGCTAAGAGGAAGTCTGTGTGTGAGTGTGTTACAGGGTTAGAATAGTAATGGCATAGTTGCAAACAAAAAAATATGTAACTGTTTTCTCTTAAATTACCTGAAAATGGTGTACTGAAGATAGATACTATTGCTACTTCTAGAAGAACTCATCAATTTATGCTCTTACAGAGGATTATGTGCAACTATTTCTTGGCCAGGCGCAGTGACTTCTTGGAGTCTTGTCGTCATCGTGAGGTAGCCAGGCATCCAGCACAAAAACCTTTTCATGTAGTTTTTGTATGGATTTAATAAATGAGACACAATGTGTTAATTTGTGAGCTTTACAGGTGCTGGAAGGCTAATTTTGTCTGTAGCTTCATATTTAACAGACAGACATGAGAGTGGTATTGATCTATCTAACCAGCAATAAAGCAAACGTGTATTTCCCAAAATGTCAAAATATTCCTTTTGGCTAATCCTTTAGGTTATGCTTCTGATTACAGTTTGGATGAGGTGGTGGAATATTTTTTGAAGATAACAGTGAATTCTCCAAAACACTGCTCCCGTTCACAATTCTTCTGTATACTTTAAGAAAAGTATAATATTTTGAAAAATTTGTCTCTCTTGTCAGGTACAAAATAATCAAAAATATTCCAATCCTTTGTGTTGTACGTGTGAAAGGAGGATGACGGCAGCTGGCACATTCTTTTATATTTCTTAAAAGAGATCAATTCTTTCTGGCTGAAGATACCAAGTGCAACATCAAACTGTAATGTGCGTTTGCACCTTCATGTGTGGGTGTATTTGTGTACATACACTCCACTACATCCGCTGGACTACAGCTCAAGCTGCTCAGCTCTATTATTATCATGCCAAAGTCAGATGAGTGGGCAGCATAGCAGAGGAAGACAGATAAGAATGGCAGAACGGTTAGATAAATCAGGTTACTGCATTTCCATTGACTGATTGCCACTGGACCAGAAAAGACCAGAAAAGGCCTGTGTTTGCTTAGTATTGAATGCAATTCTCTGTCTTTACTCTGTAGTGCTTTCTTAAATCCTGCACTTCTGAATCCCTTTACATCAGCTGAACACAGCTGTAAGACACAATGGAAAGCTCCGCATGATGCTCACATCAGCTGAGAGCTATCATGAACGGCACACTTCTGGGGAGATAAACCCATTAACCACTAAATAGCTTTTAGGCAGCTATCATGTACAGTGTGTATGCATGTGTGACAGAGAGACTGGAGGAAATGAGGGAGAAAGTGGCGGGGGTGGGAGGGTGGGGGTATTGATAAATGAAGCAAAATTGAAATTGAACACTTCTGGAAAAAGGGAGCACTGCACTCCCAGAAAACATTACAGAACACTTTCTTGCAGTTTCTCTGATCTCTGTAAATTCTGCAGGATTATACACTAGCATATTAGGCTTAAAAGAACATGATAAAGCTTTAAATAATGCTATACAGTAGTTTGTGTGATATACCATCAATAAAGACATATACATATACAATTTTATTATGGAACAGAATAAAATTGTATGAGCAGACCTGAGAATGGACAATAGACTGTCGATATTTGGTCTAAGCCCAAACTCATATGCTTATATAAAACATCAGTACTCTCTCTGAGCCATACTGAATGTTACTCGTGACAAAAAGTCAAATATCACTTTTGCACTATTGAGATCCGTACTATCTTTCATATTCTGTAAACCTACTTTGAAGCACGTATTGCTTTCTATTCTTTTCTATCTTGGGAAGCTGATTGGCCGTGAGACACAACGTGGGCGGGCTCATGCCTCTTTAGCCGTCGGTGATTGGTTGTTTACTTGAAAAGTAAGCGTAAACGTTCCTCATTGGAGGGAAACGTCCCAGGGCCCTTCGTTTGATTGGTCAATATAGCTGGCGGGAGAGGTTTTCTCCAGGTTTCGAATTTTCAAACTGATTCAGTCAGCGACGATACGTTTTAACGCAGCAGTTTATTAGGAGTTAGCTGGGAGTTGGTTAGCTAGCATTAAGTTAATAAATAAATAATTAATTAATCTATACGTTCTTGCAAGCACCAGGGTGCAGTAAAAATAAGAAGAATGGCTGAACCACTGAAGGTAACTTTACTGTCACTTCGATATTTGCTATTTGCAGTTGACATTAATTACTGCTAGTGTTAGCTACAGTGAAACTTAGCAGCGGTTAACGTTAGCTAATGTTAGCTAACATCGTTTAGGACAACATTAACCTAACTATCGTTAACGGTATTTAATGTAGCTAATGGTGCGTGATATTAAAATGCATTATGCAAAACCCACTGCTCAACAAAACAACGTTTGATGTGCCCCTATCCCTAACACAAGTTAATAACATTAACTCACCTCTCGGACACATGCACAACATCAAATGTGATGTAAGTTACCGCTAGGTTAGCTAACGTTATAGGCCAATAGAATTTTAGAAACCATGTTAATGTTATGGTCCATATTCTTAACCATTTCGCTAGTTAGCTAACGTTAACATAAATTCCCATAACGTTACCACTTAAAAATAAAGTTAACCGTCTCACAGCAGACCATTGCGTTGTACTACTAACGTTAATCTTGCATTAATTTAAGATCAACATTAAATCTGCCTTTCTGAAGTGTCCTTGAGCAACACAATGAAATCAGATCCCAGCAACTTCATGGGGGTGTTTTGTGCACGGATTATTAAAAACTTTTCAATAGACATTAGTTTTTGTGTGCACCAGAACTCAAGATTCAAGTAATTACATCACAATGTGAAGCAAGTGGCATTGCAGATGTGGGTCATTGTATGGACAATACCTCTAACACAAATAGAACCCCTGCTGCAGTCTTGACTGCAATGCAAGAAAATTCACATATAAGATAACCTTGTGTCATCTGCAACAGACCTACTTTGAAAATAAGCCGGTGGAAAAGACAAAGAAAGATCCGAAGCGGCTGTCAGTGGAGAGGATCTATCAGAAGAAGACGCAGTTGGAGCACATTTTGCTCCGACCAGACTCCTACATAGGCTCTGTAGAGCCTGTCACCCAAGTAAGAAGTCACACAGCAATGTCTTTGGAATTGATGGCTTCTCTAATGAACCTTCATTGATTTAAGTCCATGGGTAAATCTCAAAGGAGCTAATGTGATGGTGGGCTATTTTAGATTTTTTCTGAAGAATTTTGCCATCACTCAGTGGTTGCAGGATGTTTATTGGGAGAACAAAGCATTAATGGTTCATATAATACAGGTTTATGCATGATCTTTGTAGTCACTAGTTGAATTCTTTCTTTAGCAAATGTGGGTGTATGATGAGGATGCTGGACTGAACTGCCGTGATGTGACATTTGTGCCCGGGCTTTACAAGATTTTTGATGAGATCCTTGGTGAGTAAATGGCGCTCATAATTTTAGATGGTGTATAATGTAAATAGACAAAATGTTGGCCATCCCATGGTGGGCCTACTATACTGAAGCAATTTGTTGTTGTTTTTTCATTCTCCTTACAGTAAATGCAGCTGACAATAAGCAGAGGGATAAGAGCATGTCCTGCATCAAGGTCAACATTGATGTGTGAGTAATATATAATATTGCACGGCCAATTAAGATCTCAAAATGTCTTATAATCCTACAACAGTGTCCCTTTGCTTGTATCCAGCTCAGCTGCTTTCCTTGGTATCACAGAAGCACATGATGAAGTGTGTGTGTGTGTGTACATTTTTCCTTTTAGTGAAAACAACACCATCAGTGTATGGAATAATGGGAAGGGTATTCCTGTGGTGGAGCACAAGGTGGAGAAGGTCTATGTGCCTGCTCTCATCTTCGGACAGCTCCTCACCTCCAGTAACTATGATGATGACGAGAAGAAAGTCACTGGTGAGACTGGAATTCTGAAGACTCATGTTTTGATTACAGTGCCCAACAATGTATTGATTAATGTATAATTATGTAAAGGGAAAATGCTATGTTTGAACAACCTGTGTTTTATTTCTCTAGTTTTGGCCATCTTGGCTATTGTTTATGATAACATTTTTCTCACCAATGAAATTGCTGAGATCTAGTCATGTGATGCCAATGCTAGACACAACAACAGCGTGAGCAACATTTGCAGTTAAACGATCAGACTTGTTTTAAACAAAACCTATGTTTAAACTATTTATTTGGAAGTGAAAAATTACAGCAAATTACGTCTGTTGTAGTCATTAATAATTAAATAATGAATAATTACGTAGACTCCATTATATGAGTAGAGTCCCACATCCCCTGATCCAAAGCAATTTTCATCATAACGGAGGAAGGCAACAGAAATGTAATTTAAAGCCACATGTGGGGTTTTGTATAAACAAGCTACAGCTATGTTTGGTGTTTAATCAGTAGACCATCCCTTTCCTAGTATCCTAGCAAACATTTTCATACCAATACTTGTTCTTTAGGTGGACGCAATGGATATGGTGCTAAGCTTTGCAACATCTTTAGCAAAAAGTTCACTGTGGAGACTGCCTGTAAAGAGTCAAAGAAGTCCTTCAAGCAGGTAGGAGCGAGGCTGAACCTGAATTTGCTCTTTTGTAATCACTTACCTTGTAAGTGGAAAATGTCGTTTTACAGTCTGTCCATGTTTCCCACAGACTTGGTATGACAACATGGGCAGGGCAGGGGATGCTAACCTCAAACCCTTTGATGGAGAGGAATACACTTGCATCACCTTCAGGCCAGATCTGGCCAAGTTTAAAATGAGCATCCTGGACAAAGACACAGTGGCTCTGATGACCAGGAGGGCCTACGACATTGCTGGAGCCTCCAAGGGCGTCCGTGTGTTCTTCAATGGCAAGAGGCTCCCAGTACGTTACTTTCTACCTGTTGCTTTCTGTCAACCACCTCTCTATCAGCTGTCTCTTACTAAATTAGAAATTTTTCATTTGTCATTTCAAATATTTAATCAGATTGAAAATTAACTTCAAACATTGTCAACAAATGTAAAGACAGCTCCACAAACTTGATTCTAAATTTTGAAGCTGAATGAAGTTTCAGGCTAACTTCAGGAGTTAGGATTTTAAATGGTACAAACAGGAATATCCATATGACTCATTTTCTACCATTTTTAATTGCCTACCTGTTGAGTTCTGTTTATGATTTTACTGATCATTGCAGAAGACTTTAGTGGGTAACAATTGTGAGTGAGATTATGACAACCTCTCTTGTACTCCAGATTACAGGTTTCCGTAGCTACGTGGACATGTATTTAAAGGACAAGGTGGACGAGATTGGCAATACCCTCACCGTGGTCCATGAGATCGTCAACGACCGCTGGGAGGTCTGCCTCACCATGAGCGAGAAAGGTTTCCAGCAAGTCAGCTTTGTCAACAGTATTGCTACGACCAAGGTAACATCACAGTGTATTAGATCTTTTGTAATGCATTTATTGTGTGTATATGTGTGTGTAACAGAGGGATTGATTGAGCGTGGGTTGTGACCTCCATGCCAAACCAATTATTTAATTTTTTAAGTAGTCTGTTGGAATACTGAGCGCCAATATTAATTTTAATCTTATTTTGTCAATCCTGTTTAAATTTTTATCTCAGAGCAGCTATGAAGCATTTAATGGCTGACTGAACTAGTAGACCAGGTTCTTTTGGCAGCTAAGTGCAAGTTTGGCTGCTCTCCCAGCCACTTTGTGTCACTATGATTGAGACTTATGACATTTATTCTGTAAATGGGATCTTGTGTTTGTCCTCTGGACCTCAGGGGGGCAGGCACATTGACTATGTGGCTGACCAGGTGGTTGGCAAGCTCATTGAAGTGGTGAAGAAGAAGAATAAAGCTGGGGTGGCTGTCAAACCTTTCCAGGTACAGTCATCTTATTGTAACCTCAGATTTGAAATTGCGTGATTATGTTATTGTCATAGTTGTTGGAGAAATACTGTGTAGCTTGAGTGGAAAATATTCTTTATTAGCAAAAACTAAGTATGTGCCACTCCCTCTCCATCCAGGTGAAGAACCACATGTGGCTGTTTGTCAACTGCCTGATTGAGAACCCCACCTTTGACTCTCAGACCAAAGAGAACATGACACTGCAGCAGAAAAGCTTTGGGTCCACTTGTCCTCTCGGTGACAAGTTCATTAAACAGGTGCTAATGGAAAACCGTTCAGAATTCTTACCCTTACAAGTGTAATCATTCGGATTTCACTAATTAATTTTCTGTTCTCCATAGGCCACATCCTGTGGGATTGTGGAAAGTATCATGAACTGGGTGAAGTTCAAGGCTCAGACCCAGCTCAACAAGAAATGCTCAGCTGTTAAACACACAAAAATCAAAGGGGTTCCCAAACTGGACGATGCCAATGATGCAGGTATTGTAAACCATGCTCTTTGTCTCTTTTTTTAATACAGTTTCATGAAAAAGCAAATGAGCTGCCTTCATCTCATACAGCAGTAACCATGTTGTCTGGCAGGTGGAAAGAACTCCATCGGCTGCACACTGATCCTCACTGAGGGAGACTCAGCCAAGACACTTGCTGTGTCTGGGCTGGGAGTGGTCGGCAGGGACCGCTATGGCGTCTTCCCTCTCAGAGGAAAAATGCTCAACGTCCGGGAGGCCTCACTCAAACAGGTTAGGCCCAACAGAATTTTGCTTATAGTCATTAGATGGCAGCAGATGTATATGTCTCTGTGGCGGATGCCGGGGGGGTCATATAGATAGATGCATAAACAGTATCTCAACATAACAATGGGTTCAATCAGAGAAAGTCATATTCGGCATCATCTGTCTGTAATGTAGTTTAGCAAGCAGCTGAGAGTAAAAATTGTTTGGTCTTCCTCATCAGATTATGGAGAACGCTGAAATCAACAACATCATTAAGATCCTCGGCCTTCAGTACAAGAAGAACTACAGCGACCCAGAATCCCTCAAGAGTCTGCGTTATGGCAAGATCATGATCATGACAGATCAGGTGCGCCAGCAGTTTCATTCTCATCTTGGACATGTGTTTTACTTTGCTTTTATGTATCCCCATTTGTATTTATCATTTTAAACTTCTTTTACAACTTTTTAGTGCTGTCACAGAGCACCCTATAAACTGCATCAAGGTTGTCACCCATTTCATTACATGTGCCACATGTAAAAGTTCAAGTGGGAGTAATCTTTAGCTTTACAGATTACATTAATATGACTGGACTCTACTGTATTGCTGTGATTGTGACAGGATCAAGATGGCTCCCACATTAAGGGCCTGCTGATCAACTTCATCCACCATAATTGGCCATCACTGCTGCGCCACAACTTCCTGGAAGAATTCATCACCCCCATCATCAAGGTACGTAGTCTCACCGTAAAAGGTCTCAGTTAAAAAAGATTTAAGAGAGACATTGATATGGATGTCCAGAAACTGTTGTGCATTTATTTTTGGCAAGAATTTCTGGCAAAACACTGCCATCTGGTGTCAAAACCCCAGACCACTCAGAACTGCATGATGTTTTATAGGAAGGTTGCTTTTTGACAACAATTCTACTATTTATATAAAAAACACACTGTTTAAGATTCCTCTTTGATGATGGTCATATTCTATCCTTATTTTACCATATTGTTGTCAAACATGTTAACCATTTAAATGACAAGGTGAGAGGATATGATGTGATTGCAGACTTCTTTTATTTCCCTCTCTTTAGGCATCTCACAAGAAAACTCAGCTGTCTTTCTACAGTATCCCTGAATTCAATGCATGGAAGGAAAGCCAGTCCAACTACAAATCTTGGAAAGTCAAATACTACAAAGGTTTGTTATAAACCCCTGTGTGGTAGTAAAAATGACAAGTAAGCAACCCTTCATACCTGGCCAATGGCATGGTTCTAGTCTTGTGTCATTATAATGCTATATCTAATGGGTTTCATTGTGGCCTTCGTCCTTCCAGGTTTGGGAACCAGCACATCGCAGGAAGCCAAGGAGTACTTCTCTGATATGCAGAGACACCGTATCCCATTCAAGTACTCTGGACCTGAAGACGATGACGCTATCACCCTTGTAAGATGTTCCCCATCTGTTTGGCTCATTCTTCAGCCAATGTGTAAACCCATTACAGGATGCAATATAAGTTATCACAAAATTTCTGAGGATGTAATTGGTAGTTGGAGTGTTAATATCTGATTCTTGCGTCTCTTTTTGTTTCGCCCAGGCCTTTAGCAAGAAGAAAGTGGAAGAGCGGAAAGAGTGGCTGACCAACTTCATGATCAACAGGCGCCAGCGCAGGGAGCACAACCTGCCTGAGGTAACGTCCCGACAATTAGTGAAATTTCTGTGCTTTTTTTTTTACTGGTTTCTGTTAAGTTTCACTGTATGTTTTGCTGTCTCTTCACAGGACTACCTGTATGGTCAGTCCACCAAGTCCCTCTCCTACAACGAGTTTGTCAACAAGGAGCTGGTACTTTTCTCCAACTCTGACAACGAGAGGTCAATCCCCTGCCTGGTGGACGGTGCGTGGAATGATCATGACTACCAAGAGCACATTTGTAACTCTTAAGAAACACTGTTTGTTAGGTGTGAGAGTGGGCTAATGTGTGTCTGCATTTGTGTGTATGTCAGGTCTGAAACCAGGCCAGAGGAAGGTGCTGTTCTGTTGCTTCAAGAGGAACGACAAGCGGGAGGTGAAGGTGGCCCAGTTGGCTGGCTCGGTGGCTGAGATGTCAGCCTACCACCATGGAGAGGTGAGATGACATTATATTAGAATGAGCTGATTTACAATGCTGATGATTTTTTTCTAAAATTGTTAAGAACGTTCTGTTTGTCTTTTCAGTGTTTAAAGTAGCCTGTTAGTTTGATGTTAATCTACTGCCAATTGTAGCGTTCACATGTGGGGAAAAACAGTACTTGGCTCTTTCTTTTTTAATTAGCTTGAATTGTATTTTGCTATTGTACATTGTATGTCGTTTTTCCTCAACTTTTACATAGATTTAAAACTGACCACTGATCTTGGCCAAGTCTTCTGCAAGACATGGCCAGATTCATAACATTTCTGGTTAAATAAATATTATTAATTTGGAGGAAAATAAATGCAGAACAGCCTCTCATAGCAAATAATCTTATAGCAACTGTTCCTGGTCAGCAAAGCTAGCTGTATTTAGCAGTTTTGATAATGCTGTTGATTTAATCCCGTCAACTCTTTTCGTTTTTCAGGTCTCTCTGATGATGACCATTGTTGGTTTGGCCCAGAACTTTGTGGGAAGCAACAATTTGAACCTGTTGCAGCCTCTGGGTCAGTTTGGAACCAGGTTGCATGGTGGCAAGGACTCTGCCAGCCCTCGATACATCTTCACCATGCTCAGGTCAGCAGCCTCCTTACAAACTACAAATAATCTGAAGCTACAGACCTCCTGCACACATTTGAGAAGCTTGAGAATGTGGGGGAGTTGATTACATGGTTTACCTAGTCAGTGATTAACTCGGAACTTCTCCCAACTTCCTGTCCCTCCAGCCCTCTTGCCCGCCTTGTTTTTCCATCTTTGGATGACAACCTGCTCAAGTACAACTACGACGACAACCAGCGTGTAGAGCCGGAGTGGTACATGCCCATCATCCCCACTGTGCTGGTGAATGGTGCCGAAGGTATCGGCACAGGCTGGGCCAGTAAGATCCCCAACTACGACATACGAGAGATCGTCAACAACATCCACCGTATGCTCAATGGCGACGAGCCTCTGCCCATGGTGAGGAGGACAGGAAATGGCTGTTGTTGCTTTCTGAGATTGCTATCTTGTGTCGTCTGTTGTACAACTCGGATGATGAGGGGGCTTTTTTTTTTTCTCCCATAGTTTCCAAACTACAAAGGCTTCAGAGGCACAATTGAGCATGTCATGGACAACCAGTACATAAACAGTGGAGAGGTGGCCATCATTGATTCCACCACGATTGAGATCTCTGAATTGCCTGTCAAATCCTGGACACAGGTTAGTCACTAAAGCGTTGTCCTTCCTCTTAAGGGTGTTTTCAGGATGTTCCATCATTTGGATTGATGCTGTTTGTAACATAGACTCAAATGAAATGAATTCTAATTCATTTTAAGTACTTTTGAGACCATTTTAATTACCTCGATATGTCATTTCACACTTTTCTCTGGGGTCTAGACCTACAAGGAGAACGTGCTGGAGCCAATGTTGAATGGCACAGAGAAGGTCCCTCCTTTGATCACAGACTACAAGGAATACCACACTGACACCACTGTGCGCTTTGTGGTCAAGATGGCAGCAGAGAAGCTGACGGAGGCGGAGGCTGCTGGCCTCCACAAAGTCTTCAAACTTCAGAGCCCCCTCACCTGCAATTCTATGGTAATGGCTGCCATACATCTAATGTTCCGGCGACAGCAGATGAATCGAGTCATCTTGTACCATACAATAAAACCTCAAGCATTTCTGAAAAGCTTAACCTGTTTCCAAACCGTCCCGAAACCTAGTGTTTGTTTGTTTTTTCTCCTTGTTAGGTTCTGTTTGACCATGTGGGCAGCCTGAAGAAGTATGAGTCTGTGCAGGATATTCTAAGGGACTTCTTTGAGTTGAGGATGAGGTACTATGTGCTGAGAAAGGACTGGTTGGTTGGCATGCTGGGGGCAGAGAGTGCTAAACTCACCAACCAGGCCCGCTTCATCCTGGAGAAAATCCAGGGCACCTTGGTCATTGGTTAGTAGCTTATTACAATTTTTGTTTAAAGCACACACTGCTGCAATTTGCAATCACAATTTAGATGATCATTTTAGCCATAATTGTGCAGACCTAGAATGTGTTTTGATTTTTCTTTATTAAAAGTACAAATACTGCCCATCTACTTGTAGAGAACAAGCCAAAGAAGGAACTGATTCGCATGCTGCAGCAGATGGGCTACGACTCTGACCCAGTCAAGGCTTGGAAACAGGCTCAAGAGAAGGTAGGAATCACATGGCTTTCAGCTACGTTAATGAGGGATGCAAAACAATCAGCCTCCACCTGAGCAAATCACATATATTTGTCTTCATGCTCTTAGAATGAGGAGGAGATGGAGGATGAAGGGGAGGAAGAAACGGAGAAGGAGGACACCAGTGGGCCAGACTACAACTACCTGCTGAGCATGCCCATGTGGTTCTTGACCAAAGAGAAGAAAGATGAGCTGTGCAAACAGAGGGATGCTAAGGTGCGATGTTCAGCTATGCCGCAATCTTACTTGTGGCTTGAAATTCTAAATTTTATATTTAAATTGGTCTATCTCGTGTAAACTTTGTCCATTTCTGACCCAACTGCTGTTCTATAGATGACAGAGCTGAACACCCTGAAGAATAAGGCTCCAGCAGACCTGTGGAGGGAAGACCTTGCTGCTTTCACTGAGGAACTGGAGGTATTGGCTCTTTATCTGTCTACACTTCACATATGGTCAATTACACTGTGTCCAAAATAGTTTTAGAAACGGACTGGCAATATAACTTGCCTAAGTGACAGTCATATTGCCAATCCCACATGAGCATGCATAGTGAGCACTGATCAAAGCTTGTGGAAATCCCTGGTTACATTCAGAGTTGTCACTGTCAAAAGTTTCCCTCCTGAATAATCTTCTGATCTTGTTCCTTCTCGTGCTCAGAACGTTGAGACAAAAGAAAAGGAGAACGAGAACATGCCTGTTAAAAAGGGGACTGGGAAAGGCAAAGTGGTGAAGGTGAAGCAGGAGACTCGGCCCACGCCGCAGGGCCGCCGCGTTCTCCCGCGCGTTACCAGCACCATGAAAGCTGAAGCTAACAAGAAGGCTGATCTTAAGAAAGGAGAAGGCAAGAGGGGCAGGAAAATCAAGGTATGTCTTTTCAAATTTATACAAATCACACTAGACAAGTATTATTGTGCCTGGAAGAACATTATTATTTTGTTTATTGAGCTCGTAGTTACTCAGATATCACAAATGTCAGAAACAACTGATTTGTTGGTTGTAAGTCTTATAACTGCATCATGAACAATTCTTGGTACAGCACGCTCCCCAAATGAAAGTAACATTTTGCTTGACCTCATTTCTGTAATTGTAGAGTGAAGATGTAGTGATGAAGATGGAGTTTGGAGATGATGCAGAGAATGCAGAGCCAAGTGAGGAGATTGGCTTGGCTGCACGACTGAGCAAGAAAACTAAAACCCAGGCAAAGGAAAAGGGTGAGAATACCTGTTTTAATAACATGAAAATGTTACATTGACCGATTTTGAGTTTTATTTTGATCATTACTATTATTTCTATAATGTATATTTCTATATAAAACAAGATGCAAAAAGTGCAGTGAAATTATTTGTAAATCGTTAGGACTTATATTCAACAATCACAATCAAAACACAATTTTAAGCATCATTGCAGAGCTCCATCTGTGTCTATGTCAATAAATATTGTGTCCTTTTTAAAGGTGCAAAATACAAGTCAGCATGCACATCCAAACCACAAAAGGGGGCAGGTGCTGAGCCAAAACATAGCAAATCACAAAATAAACAAATACACGGCTCGCACACTGCAGGGCTCCAATATTCGCTATTTATTACACCAAGGTAACATTTCGAGCACAGCTGCTCTTCATCAGACTGTTTAAAGGTGCAACCAGGAACCAATGGCTCTTTAGTAATATCTAGTGGCAGCCCTGGGAAAATACATCATCTGCAAACATGTCTCCTTCCACAACAAAAATTGAGATTTTGTTTATACATTTCAAGCTTTAGAGATAAGATATGAGGCTTCATATCATAATGGTGTTTATTAGATCTACCCACAATTTCTGAATTTTACAGCAGCAATTACTCCACACCTCCACCATGAAACAAACTGACTTGGGTGACGTGCCGTACTACTTGAGCTTGCAAAAGAATATAAAGTTTACATGCCTAGCGAGATAGACACAATGACAGACTTCTCCTGGATGTTTGTAAAATAGAAACAGACTGCAATGCTCTGGCAAGGTTATGTGGATATTGTTGGCTATATAATAGTTTGCTTACATGTTCAACAACATGACAACTGTACCAATATTAAAAGGTTCTGTCTGAAGCTCCCTTCACCAACGGCTTCACCAATATTCTCACACGGTGCCCACGGTGGATAGTTCAAGGGGCCTGGGATATTAGAGCATTCACAACAAAAATGACCAAAAATAAGTCATAAGTAATGGGTTACAGTAAACTATTACAGATTGCACCTTTTCTAAATACTGTATCTAGACCTACTGTAATGAAGCTTCACTGCATGACTAAGAAACACACTTCTCTGCAGCAGTATCAAAGATTGGCAAGCAGAGCACTCTTCAGTTCAAGCCTGTTGCCAAGAAGCCCAAGAAGAATCCATGGTCGGACGATGAGTGTGACAATCTGTCCGACGGTGAAATGGAGGCAGAGGAAGCGGTTGCCCCCAGGGAGCAGGTTGAACGCAAAACTAAAGGTGAATCTGCTCGATGACTCTGACCACGATCATCACTGATAGTTTATCCAGAGTTATAATTCGCCATCTATTGTCCTCTGATCTGTTTGCTCACACATACAAATACTTCCCTCACCCAGACCACCAGACAAGATGTAATCACTCCAGAAATGTTTGGTATTTTGAATTAAAACACTGATAAAATGCATTTCCTGAGGCTAATTAGCTCTCTTATCTCAATTCACCCCTAACTGATCTTTGCAACAGCTGTTTGATTACTCATCTATTATGGGAGGACTCACGTAAACCAAACTTGTCATTCTACTTTCTGTTTAAAAATAACAACCCTGCAATACATGGCAGCATTGCTAAATTAAACCATTCTCTTGCTTGTTTCTTAAGCTGCGGTGAAGTACAGCATGTCCGACAGTGAAAATGAATTTGATGACTGGGGGAAGAAGGATGCTCCAAAACGGAAAGCTCTCAGTGATGATGATGATAACATCTTTGCCCCAGAGCCCAGCACCATGGCTGACAGCGATATGGATTCTCCCGCCCCGCCTCCCAAAGCTCCAGCACCCACGTGAGTATGAGACAACGGATGACTTCTTATATAAAGCTTCTTTCACATCAAGGCATTTTCAGGCAGTTTTTTAATTTTTTTATTTACCTCAAATCAAATTCCATCATTTCTATGCAGGAAGAAAGTGACAAAGAGCAAATCGACTGTAAAAAAAGCTGAATCCAAGTCCAGCTGTAAGTATTTTCATGGGACACTCGTGTGATGAGCTTGAGAAATGTTGGGCCATGGGTCTGAAGTTTAATTATTTGCTGTCTGTGTTATTCTGCAGCTCAGTCTGATGATCAGGTGCCTGCATCCAAGGCTCCTGTTCAACGCAAAACCAAAGAGCCTGCACCCAAGAAAACTGCTACTGTAAGGAAACCGGCTGCATCCAAGAAGAAGGCTGCAGGTATTTAGACAAGCCTGTTTGTCAACCACTCAGAGTGGTCTATATGTCATCATCAAACAGTACCAATAAGTAGTAATTATTACACAGGTTAAATTGTAACAATAGTTGTACACATTTGTCACATATTTCTTGTAAGCACATGTAGATTAGACGAAGAAGTGCATGATGATTAAAAGAAAAGAAATGATATGATATGCATCCTTTCCTAATCTGCATAGTTAGCATGGTTTGTTTTTCCTGTTTCTCATAGATGTGAAGCAGCCATCCATCCTGGATGCTCTTTCTAAACCCAAACCTTCATCCAACACGGCCACCAAGAAGGTCCCTTCATTTGACTCCAGTGACTCTGAGGGTGAAGCTAAAGCTCCAGCTACAAAGGCGAAGCCTGTTCTCAAACGGAAACAGGCTGTCAGTGACGACTCCGACAGCAGCTCAGACAACCTCATGTCACGCCTCAAGGCCAAAACAACCACTGGAAGCAAGGTCAGTTTTTACACTGAAGGTCTTTAGGGTTTAATGGGCTATGAGGCCTCATATTTCTTATTTATTCAGGTATTGTAAGTCACTACAAATACCTTTTTATAACTGAATATTTTCTCTGTTCTTGTAGAAAACCAAGAATTGGCTCGACGACGACGACGACAGCTTCCAGGTTTCTGACCAGGAAGCAGCAGCTCCCGTAGCGGTGGCACCGCGGGACAAGCCCTCACGTGCCCGGAAACCAGTAACCTACAACCTGGACTCAGATGAAGACTTTTAAATTTTAGCCTCCAAGTCTACGTGGTCATTTTGTAAGACTTTAGGTTCTTTAGCACAAAAAGTTTGTTCCAGGTGATTGATATGGTTTCGCTTTTATGACTGTTGCATTTACGCTTGTAGAATAAATGGACCTTAGACCTGCAGTTATCAGAACGACAAAGAGAACAGACAAAGAACAGATGTTTAAAAAAAAAAAAAATCTTTTTATGGCCGTTGGTGCTTGAACCCCCATTATACCTGTGTCTAGTTTTAGTCTTAAAATGACTTACACTTAGGTTTCTTAGAATATTTTGTAACCCACTTGTTTGTGTTTTGTCCTGTAAATATTTCAATGTCAGTCCATTTTATATTTTGATAAATAAAGTTGTTTGTATTGATTGTGCAGTGTGTTTGGAATTATGAGTTGCATGATAGGATTGCTTTAGGGCCAGCGTCTAGTGAAATATGTTATTGATTTTGTCTGTACAAGTGAGGTTCTCAGTAGGAACATTCAAATGACAGGCAGGGAGGAGTATCAGTTGCACATGTAGATGTACTGTGGTGTAATGGGGAGCATGTCATTGGGATATTTGGATGGGTAAGTAACATTTTATTTCCACATCAGAGGGTATAGACTAATAAGCTTTTTAAGACTTTGGTTTCTATTCACAAGTTGAGTTTGTGATCATTGAGAGTTGGAGAAGATTTTATCTAGTTTTTCAGCAGAACATTGATTAACCGGTTCAAATGTATTTTAATGATAACTGAATGAAGCACACTGCATGTACGATTAATCAGGGTGCTTTATGCAAGTTGCTATGTTCTTATGTTGCCCCATCCGTTTGAACTGGTAGTATAGCTTAAAACAGATCCTTCCTGCCATTTAGGAAGCTCTTTGAAATGCTCATCAAGACTGCCTTTCTTGGGTAAACATCACTTCTGTCTGGGACTCTTGATGGTCGCAGATTAGGACGTAGCAGGAATTTCCTAAACTGTTGCCGCCCTCTCAATAATGAGCCATGGCAAACCTCAATCACATGCCATTTGGAGAGAGAGTGAGAGGAATATAAGTTGGTGTGGACATGAGCATAACACTTTGGATGAAATCAAATTTTTCTTTTTAAATCTTCCTTTGATTTTTCTGAGGACAAACGTGGCTTATCAGAGAGGTATGGTTTTTCTTGTTTCTGCATTAGGTAAATGAAATGCCTTAGGCCGAACCTGTTTTGTCATCTTGCTGCCATTGGCTTGTCTGAAATGCTGTATCAGTACAGTTTCAGACCGGCAAGTAGCTCAACCAGCCAGTATACTTCCACAACTAGCAGCTCACAGCTGGCCGAGGCTGTATTGGTGACTGCTGTGACCTTAAAATTAAGTTCAAATGTGTGGATAATAACCAACATTAGTCATACTACGTTTGGTACAAATTTAGTGACCAAAATTCAGTCTCCAGTATTTGAAAATGTCCTAAATGACTTTGATGACCTTTAATAGGAACTGGTAATGAATTTACATTATAGCAACTGTTTTTGGAGAAATCCCATTGTAGGATTCAACTGTTTTCTCTCACAATCTCTTTTAAGATCAACTGTTAAATAATATAGGCCAGTGTTTGATATGGTTTGCAGGCAGTATAATCGTGTTTTATCCTTGGTTTCAGGTCATTGGAACGTGAACCCTATTACCACTTTAGGTATATCAATCCTGGACGAACCTTAGACCTGCAAGGTTGGGCCGTTTAGTCTCACTATGAATTGGAGATAACAAGATACATTTTAGTTTCTGTTTTTAACCAGAGACAGCATTTGCTCTGAGACGGACAGGAGGATACCACACTTTCAAGAAGCCATACCCAAGACAGTGCGGCAATCATGGGTGAATGGAGCTTCCTCGGTGGACTCTTTGATAACCTCCAGGCCCACTCGCCGATGCTTGGTCGTTTCTGGCTCTTACTCATGCTTGTCTTTAGGATACTGATCCTGGGAACTGTAGCCAGTGACCTGTTTGACGATGAGCAAGAGGAGTTCGCCTGCAATACCCTCCAGCCGGGCTGCAAACAGGTGTGCTACGACATGGCCTTCCCTATCTCCCAGTACAGATTCTGGGTGTTTCACATCGTTCTCATTGCCACACCTTCCCTGCTTTTCCTCATGTATGCCATGCATCACCAAAACAAGAGGAACAGCCGCTCCAAATTCAGACACATTTGCAGCCAGGACTACAGAGAAGACATCTGTTTAAAGAGGTTTTACATTATCAATGTGGCCTTCCGCATAGTGGCAGAAGTTGGCTATCTCGTGGGCCAGTGGCTGCTGTATGGCTTCAAGGTGGAGGCCCAGTTCCCCTGCAGCCGCTTTCCTTGCCCCTACACAGTGGACTGCTTCACCTCCCGCCCTGCAGAGAAAACAGTCTTCCTCTGCTTCTACTTCATTGTAGGGGTGATAGCAGCAATTTCCAGCTGCGTGGAGCTTCTCCACAGCTCCTTGAAGTGGTTTTGCTCCAGGCAGCAGCCCTTCACCCCGGAGCACTCCTGCGTCTGCGAGAATCTCCAAAACGTACAGCAAGAGGAAACTGAGGCAGAGGAGAAGCCACGAGGAAGGACAGTGTCAGAGAGTGCCCCCAGCAGTGTGAAGAAGGGAGGATCGCAGCGGAGCAGCTCAAGTAGGAAGGTCTCCAGCATCTGCCACAAGCACAGGGGCGGCAAATATGTGAGCAGCAGGACACACAGAGTTTGAGAGGTTTCAAACATGCTGCAATCACTTATTTTTATCTAAATGTTATAACAAGATTACTAATTCCTGTATGCCGTGTCACCAAAAGTTATTTTACTGTTAATGAGTAAAGGAGTTTTTATGATGGGGGGACATCATAGGGAAATTCTTGGGAGACAATCATAAGATTAGGAAATGAGTAAAGACAACCCAAGACTGGTGACTTTGATAAGGTGGGTGCATTGTTGACTTGTTTGCTCTGATGAGTCATTACAGACCATAAACAGTTCAGGAGGGGAAAAAGCCTTTGGATTAGACTTGATACACTGATTGCTTCTTTGTTTCAAAGAGAACTGATTGTACGCCCCTTTGTAACGGAAAAATCCACCTTAAAACAGCATTTAGTGAATAATGTGTTATTCCAGTGGTTTTGGACAGTGAAGTCAAAATCTATAAATGAAGATAACTGTCTCTGTAAAATGGCTTTAGGGTGCCAGATTGTAAAAAAATCCTTACCTTCTGGAAAAGGGCTGCAGAGAATATGGACCACACTGTAATTATTAACGGCATATTAATTGCATTTATAACAACATTATTACTAAATAGAAAAGATAAACACTGGCCAAAGGGATTTTTCACAACTTTGCAAACCAAAAGTAGTTCCACATCAATGGCTTATAACTGATCTGATGAAGCATTAGTAGATTAATTCTTAACTATTAATAAAGTCATTAGTTATAACTTACAAAACCCTTATAAAGGATGCTTTATTATTAAGTGGTACCAGAATAGACAACCCTAGAACCTTACAACAGATGCTTCTTCATAGTATATCACATTATACACTATAATCATTTCACTGAATAACATCCATTACATTGTGACCATGACCAGGTAGGTTAGTGTGCTGATTTTGAATGAATCTTTTCTGAATTCAAATTAGATTTCTTTTAAAATTAAAAATGTTTTTTGTTTTTTTGTATTTATAACTTTAACTTGAATGTGATGGTGTGAACAGAGACTGTATTTCACATGCGTACAGCTGACAGCAGAGCTGGTTGCACAGGTTTTACGTTGATACTACATGTATCTTTCACATGATCATGAATGAGTGGATGAAAAACTGCACATACTTCTGAACCTTTTGTGAGATCAATGATGTTTCAGTATTGTAAATGTTAACACATTTGATTTTGTTTGGCGACTGACTTGAAGTTTTTTATTGGCACTTCTGTAACAGATATTCCTGCTTGAGTGTCATGCTTTGCAGCTTTTGAAAGTGCACTGTAAATGTGGCAGTAGCAGGTCATACATTATGAGATGGGTTCAATTTCCCGCAGTATGTTTCTGTTTGTGTGAGAGACTATTGTCGTTGAAAAATGTAATCTGTCAAACAAGCATGTCAGAAACAAGCAGAGTGGCATTTTTCAAACTCATTGTTCCGCAGGCTGTTGAACATACAGCTACTTGTTGCTTTGGTGTTCAAGTACAGCTAAAAATGTGTGTTATGCATTGGCTACTATCAACTTTAACAGATGTTTAACATGCTATTGTTACCATTTAGTTTTACTTTTACACTCAAGTGTACATTTAGATTTTGATCATTTAGATCCAAACTTATAGTCCCTGTGTCATGTCAAATGTGGATACCTGCACAAAATAACACAAGACTTTTCTCTGTCCTCGTTATAAGTTCATTTTCTAAATGAAAAAGGAGGACTTTATGGTGATGTTAATCTCAGAAATTTGATCTTCTAGCAGCTGAGGAAACCGTCATAATACCTGCATCAAAAGATGAAAATACAGCATAAAATCATGTGAAAATCCACATTAAACACCACTAATTAATTAAACATCATGTGAAAATCCACATTAAACACCACTAATTAATTTACAGGTAACAGAATATGTTCTGTAAGGATATTTGGCAAAGATGCTTTGATAACAACAGCATCTCCCCTGGCTCCTTCCTTCTTTTAAGTGCATTTTGTCAACAGTAGGTGGCAGCAGTGGAACAGAAAACCATGAATTATGAAGCTCTCGTCTTCAGTTAGATGACTTCATTTGCAGCCACATTATTTCAATGACAGCATCAACGCTTCAGAGACTGGGGCGGATTTTTTTCTTACATTAATTCATGCCTATTACCTCGGTTCAGATTGAAACATTATAATGTCTCACTCAGCCATTCCACCTTGAAAAAGCTTATAGCTCCACGTCAATTGAATTAACCAGTTCTTTGTTTTTAATGACTGACACTGCTGTGTTTGCGGTGAGAGCGCTCTCACATGAAGAAAATGTGATTAGAGTGTCATTTGAAGACTGAAGCGGTCACAGATCCAAGTGGCTCATCTAAACACAAAGTAATTCAAACACTCTCCGAAGAAGCTTATTTTTGACTCAAACATTCCTCCCAGAAACACACACACACACACACACACACACACACACACATGCACACACACACACATATACCCCTCCTGCTGTTCCCTGGACGCATCATATATGCAGATTACAAAGCGGTGCAGGCTCTTTGATGTGCATAGAACAGAATTCTAGATGTGTTTTATATAACCGCTCAAGAGGGAAGGAAGCAAGAGTCGAAGAGGATTACCGTCAAAACTTTCCCTGTTTCCTTTTGTCTGCCTGCGTCTCTGCCTTTTCATGTCTGCCTTGTCAAACTGGAAGTCTGCCTGTTTCTGTCTTTCTATACCTCCTCCTCTCAGCCTCTCTCTTTTTTTCTCTCTTTCTGCGCCTTTCCATACTTCCCCCTGTCTTTTCTGAATCCGTGGAGGCCTCGCTGCTGGAGTCTGCCTCAAAGAAAATGTAGGTCATCTGTTTTCAGCGACTCCCTTCACACCAACACGGAAGAGGAGATGGAAGTGATAACATCTTTCTCTGCGTCCCCCACTCCTCCTCCTCCTCCTCCTCCTCCCTTTCCATTCTCCCTCCACCTTGAATGAGACACTTAAGGGGCTCCCTGTGCTCTACCTGTGTCCCCTCTCCGCTCCATGGAGGCTCTCTCAGCACACACCTGGCTGACTGACAGCTTCACATGGAGTGTCTCTGAGCCTCTCACATTCTGCTAAGTCACGTAGAGACCACACTTGACAAAAAGCTTTCAAGGGGGGATTCAAGAAACATCACTCCTACAGTGTGCTTTCTCTGCTCCAAAAAGTATTGACAGTATTTGATTTGGCTTATTTACGGCACAGTGCCCAGTTCTAAGCAAATCAAGCTGCTTGTTTACTGGCCTGAGTTTTGGTGATTTGTGACACAATAATTCCAGTCCCTGTAAGTTAGGATAAACACGACTGATTGCTCTCGATATTTTAAGAACATATGAAAAAAACTAAGGCTTAAATGAAGAACTGAATTTGTCATGTTTCCTCTAATTTGTTGCACTTGATGGATGAAGCACTTGTGTCTGTGTTGTTTTGTCTATGTCTATGTGGTGTTAATGCATGCGGTGTGGCACTTGGACATTGACTATGGCAACTCCCACTCTGAGAGTCATTATGCAATAGATTTGAAATCCTGTTCAACCAATTATCTAATGGCAATTGTACACCTGTTCTAGGTTGACTATATGTTGTTTGCCTCATGTTTTTGTCCATTTTGACTCTGATGAAGACACAATAGTGTCCAAACGTTAGTCTGTTTGCACAATTAAAGGTTTGCTGTCCTCAAACTGAGAAGCACCTGATTCAGCTGTAGTTTCAGGCAGACAGACACAGTAAGTGACTAGCTGGTGAAAATAGTGGTGCATTTAGCTGCAAGAGTCCACAGGAGTTGGTAGAGACCAAAAACAGAGCTAAAAGAGAGTGAATAATGGACTTCATCAGGTGGCCAAATAAATGCTAATGTTGCTCTGTTTCTGTTGGCTAACAAGTTCGCAATATCAACTTAAAAGGTGATGGTATGTCAATGTTGTGTTCACATCTTGTTTCTGCTGCCCCCAAGTGGCCAAAGCAAATCAGTTAGTGCAGGTTTAAGGCCTTTATCTGTATAGTTCATATTGTGCTTAAGTGGTGCATATTGCAGAACAAATAAGCAATTGATCAAACAAACCACAAATCAATTCCCACACGTTTGGGGCCTTTGTGGCATCCTTAAGGTCTGGGGCCCGGGGACACTTTTCTGTTGATAATCCAGCACTGCCTGCAGTATGTATGGGAAATACGCCAATTCATTTTTTATTTATTTTTTGCTGTGAGTTAGATGAGAAGGACAATACTACTCCTATGTCGGTAAATATACAGTAAATATGCAGCCAGAGACATGAGAGTGGTATAGACACTGGCCAAAGGGGTTTTTCACAATTTTGCAAACCAAAAGTTGTTCCACATCAATGGATTATTTCCCAAATGTTGAACTATTCCTTTAAGATCCCAATGCAAAGAAATGAAACCACAAACACTTCACCAGAATGCAAATAGTGTGATCGTCCCTGTGAATGTGTCCTTTCTAGTGATAATACACAACAAAACTTGTATGAATATTTTTCATGTGAACAGAAGTGTACTACCGTATTGGATATTCAGGCCCAGTTTTGTAACTGTGACCTTGATGACCCTCTGTAGTGCTGGCAATGCCCTATGCATTTCTCTGTGTTCTTGCTGACCCTCTGGCCTGCCAGCAGCCGGCCACAGAGCCGGTGGCCAGCGACGGCTTATATCACTCTCCTCGCTCAAAGCCGCTGAAGCGTGGCGCCAAGTTTATGGCGTCACCGAAGAGCTTGGGTCACTGCACATCACACCTCGCCACTCTATCTCCTCCTCGTCCTCATCCATCCATCTGTACTCCGCCCCCCCCTTTTACTTGCCACAGGGTGCACTGTGTGAATGCAGCATTTACAGTGAAATATTCTTGCTGCCTCTATTCCTTTCTCTCATCTCTCCCTCCGTCTGTTTTCTTCACTTCTTCCTGTTTTCCCTGCCTGAGGGGGGGTTGCAATGTGAATGGTGCACCGTCATCCGACCTCATTTTCTCTCCCTTCCCTCCCACCTCTTCTCTCATTCTCTCAAGGAAAATGTTGTGTAAAAGCCTCTACGCTCGGGCCAATAAACCATGTTGCACATAGTGACCAGAGAGTGGATGAGCTGACTGCTTTACCCCCGCTGACACAATAGCTTTGTTTGATGACGATGATGCTTCTTGGCTGCTCTCTTCACCCAGCGCTGCAATGTGTTTGACGGCGGTAAAGTAAATTGTTATGGTTCATTTGTAGCTTTGTGCAGTCTGCACATCTGGCTTTGAAGAGCTTCTTTCCAAAACAAGATATTGCCTGTGTTACTGAAGAGCCGAGCCAAGAACATCAGGTTGCAATATTTTCCCAACATGAATACACAGTCTTTTGGGACAGACAGACTTCATTTGGTTCTGATTGAACCGATTCCAATCATTTTTTTCCATTTAGTGTGGACATTTTGTAAGAAAAGGAAAAGGAAATTATGACTGTACCCACAAATGGCTGATGGGATGGATAGAGTGCTGTAATGATGGATAAATGGATGGATGGATGGAAGTAAAGTTGGGAGGTTGAGCACTCTCCCCTGGTTTCTGTCAAACCTCCATCGGTTCTCACTTGTTTTGGATGTCCTTGTGGTCCTCATGGGAGATTACAGAGTGTGTGTGTGTGTGTGTGTGTGTGTGTGCACTCAAGTGTAGGTACTGTGTGTCCTTGTGAATTTAAACCTGTGTGTGTGTGTGGTTCGCCCCGTGTGTGCAGAGCTCTCCAGAGTGGTGTGCTCAGCAGTCGTGCTTGGCTGCACACTAACGCAATGTGACAGGGTAGAAATACCAGTACCGACCGCGCTCTCGCCCACCCACCATCACACACACCAACTCCACCCGCCACAGACACCATCACCCC